>RXON01004249.1:0-41543 GCA_009667805.1 Leptobrachium leishanense | reverse complement strand
CAATTATAGTTTCTTCTAGGCTCTTTCTCATCATATATTTCAAAAATAAGAATTATATGTACCCAGCACAGACCCCCCAGAAATATATGTATCCGACACAGGCCCCCAGAATTATGCGTACCCAGCACAGACCTCCCACAAATATATGTATCCAGCACAGTCTCCCCACAAATATATGTACCCAGCACAGGCCCCCAGAATTATATGTATCCAGCACAGACCACTCCAGAAATATATGTATCCAGTACAGACCACACCAGAAATATATGTAACCAGCACAGGCCCCCAGAATTATATATATCCATCACAGGCCCCCAGAGTTATATGTATCCAGCACAGACCCCCCAGAAATATATGTGCCCAGCACATGCCCCCAGAAATATATGTATCCAGCAAAGACCCCCCCCCCCCAGAAATATATTTCTGGGGGCCTGTGCTGGGTACATATATTTCTGGGGGGGGGTCTGTGCTGGATATATATAATTCTGAGGGCCTCTGCTGCATACATATATATCTGGGAGGTCTGTGCTGGATATATATAATTCTGGGGCCTGGGGCCTCTGCTGGATACTTATATGTACCCAGAACAGGCCCCCAGAAATATAAGTATCCAGCAGAGGCCCCAGAATTATATATATCCAGCACAGACCTCCCAGATATATATGTATGCAGCAGAGGCCCCAGAATTATATATATCCAGCACAGACCCCCCGGAAATATATGTACCCTGCACAGACCCCCAGAATTTTACTTGCCCTGCACAAACCTCAGGATCGGGTGACCTGTGTGTTCCTCCGAGCGCCAGCATTCTCCCTCCACGCAGCCGCCGGGATCTTAAGGGTGTGACACGCTCTCGTGAGATCCCTCCTGTAGGCCGTGTCACAGCCTTCACAGGACGGCAGCCACGTGAGGGAGAACACTGGCACTTGCAAGAAGACACAGCCAGTTGAGGGGGCTGCTAGCGGAGTACTGTTAATGTATTCCGCTAGCAGCTGCGGTGGTCTTCAACGGTTTACGCGGGCCCAAGGGGCAGCTGCTTTGGGCCTCTCAACAATGACTGGGCCCGGGGCAACTGCCCCCTTTGGAAAGTGAGATAAATGGGAGAATATTTCTGGTTTGGCTATTTTGACCTAGAATTTTCACTTCTCCAGTCATTCTCCTGAGATTCACCTCTCTGAATAACCCTGTATGACTTCTTCCAGAGACAGCACTGCAATACAGAATGATGGTTACAGACAGTTGTGACAGTCAGTCGTTGCAGGCAGAAAAATACGTGATCCTGATATCTGTCGGCTTCAGAGATGGTCTGTCCTCATTGCTTAAAACCCAGCACTTAAATAATAAAAGAAATGCAAATCATTTACTTCTCATTATTACTAAAAATCTTATATGGACAAGCAGCGCGTCCCATCTCCAGATACTGAATGCAGTGCTAAGCATTATCACAGACTACTCTTGGTAGCTTCTGTTCACTTAGACCAGGGGTGGGCAAACTACGGCCCGCGGGCCACATGTGGCCTGCCACCGAGTTCTTTGCGGCCCACCAACCAGCGGCGCTCTTCTACTCCCGAGGCGAGCGGCCGCTGACATGCAGCTTGGCCGCTCGCCTGGGATGGGAACCACCTGACCAGCACGCGATCTCGCGAGAACAAGGCTGGTCAGGTGCTTCACATCCCCGGCGAGCGGCAAAGCTGCATGTCAGCGGCCGCTCGCCTCGTGAGTAGAAGAACGCCAGCAGACACGGAGCCTGGGGCCACAGAGGAGGTGAGAGCTGGGGGCAATACATACCTATGTCAGCTGGGGGCACTATATACCCATGTGAGCTGGGGGCAATATATACCCATATGAGCTGTTGGGAATATATATCCATATGAGCTGGGGGCAATATATATCCATATGAGCTGGGGGCAATACATACCTATGTCAGCTGGGGGCGCTATATACCCATGTCAGCTGGGGGCACTATATACCCATGTCAGCTGGGGGCACTATATACCCATATGAGCTGTTGGGAATATATATCCATATGAGCTGGGGGCAATATATATCCATATGAGCTGGGGGCAATATATACCCATATGAGCTGGGGGACAATATATACCCATATGAGCTGGGGGACAATATATACCCATATGAGCTGGGGGGCAACCGATGGAGGCGTGCTTTGACTGGGTAAAACGTAGGTCTGGTGAAGTTGATGACTAATAAAATTAAAGAAGAACATCCTGACCATACACTGTTACCTCTCCACTGTGTCATCCATCAGGAAAGTCTGTCTAAAGCTGCTTTGAATATCAAGCATGTTATTGACCCAGTTGTCAGTGTGATAAACCTCAGAGCCAGGGCACTTCACCACAGGCAGTTCAAGGCACTGCTTGAAGATTTGGAAACTAAATATATCCGGCCACCCGATAACAATAACGTTTTCAATGTGGCCCTCCGTAGAAAATGTTTTCCCACCCCTGACTTAGACCATAACATACAAAGGTGGGAGACTATTTTGTGCCTTAGGCAAGACCACCTACTTTCACTCCCCCCCCCCCCAAAAGAAGAAAATGAAAGCACGGACATAATAGCGCCGATCGCGGAGTTAATTTGTCTGCTGGCATCCTTCAGTGTCCGAAGCATGCCGGCAGACTAAAATGTCGGTACCCACTGCATATTTAAAATAATACATGCTTACACATGTAAACCCAGACATCAGACCTCAGCTACATGTATACCCAGGCATCAGACCCCAGATACATGTATACCCAGATATCAGACCCCAAATACATGTATACCCAGACATCAGACCCCAGATACATGTATACCCAGGCATCAGACCCCAGATACATATATTCACAGACATCAGACCCCAAATACATGTATACCCAGGCATCAGAACCCAGATACATGTCTACCTAGACATCAGACCCCAGATACATATACAGGGTAATTCAAAGAGAATCGAAAACTCACTGCACGTTCGGTGACTTTTCGTTCTCTTCAATTCGGTTCGTTTTGCTGATCCCATTTCGGCGACCCTGCAGTGTATTCAGCAAGCACCACAGGGTCCCCGGATTGCAGGGAAAGGCCGTCGCAAACCCGACGAAAACTAACGTCAAAACCTGACGAATGCATGCCGAAACCCACAAAAACATCTGGATTAACCTGCCGAAAACGCCGGAAAAACCTGAGCAGGAGTCGATCACACGCAGCGCAGCTGCCGGAAAAAGCCGACACCGCAGATGAATGCAGTGAATAAATTAGCAAAACAGATTGCTTGAATGTTTGAAAAGTGAAACGCTGTTTGCAAAGAAACTACTGAGCGAAAATGTCTGAAATTTATATATAAGATCCAATGAATGATAATAAAAAGGGCTGTTACAGAAAAAATAAGTAAACTTAAAAAAAATCTAAAAAATCTGACATTTTAAAAAAAAAAGAAAAATGCTTAAAATATCCGAAAAAATCTATAATTAAAGAGACTCTTTACTGCAGAATTTTATGATCAACGGTTTATTAGATATTGAATTAAATCGGGAATATTTTTAACATTGAAGGCTATGGGATTCGTCTGAATAAATCTGCCGAATTAAACCACCGAATGGCAGGGCATTAGGGGAACCTTTCACTGCTGGTTTGTGTTCTCTGAATAGACGAAGCATTGCTTCTCTATGGGGATTTCACTGCCCTCGAACAGGCACCGAACAGGCACCGTATGTTCAGGCAATTCGCCAGGATTTGGCGTATTGCCTGCTCTCTGAATAGCGGAATGGCCAGGAAAGGTAACCGAACGCTGATTTTCAGCGTTCGGTTTCCTTTCTCCAGCCATTCGGTTCTCTTTGTATAACCCTGATATTCTCAGAGGATGAAGGGAGGGACATGCATGGAGGGATTTATTCTCTGTGCTCATAGATTTGCAGATTTAGTGGGGATGTTGATGCACAGGTAAACCATGAGGATTAATTGCATGTCTGACAAACAATAGAATTTTGTTCATGTTTCTAGAGAAAGTCTTAAGAAAATGTTACAATTCTCAGTGTTAAAGCAGAATAAAGTAAATCAGGGGAAACGCGCAGCGGTGGGATCATGACGGCCGCCATGACATGTCTCGGTTACGTGGAGGCTGTGAGAAGTGATTGGCTGTGTGAGCAGAGATCTGGAAGTGATGTGTGTGTGTTATGTCACAATATTAATACATTGTGTAACTGCTTTCTGCGTTACAGGAGATTCTCCTCCTCGTGTGGAAGATATAGAGATACCCGATCAGATACAGTGGAACCAGGAGGTCACGCTACAATGTAACATCTCACAGTATTACCCGGATAATCTGGCTGTGACATGGCATAAATATGATCCGGAGATGCAGCAAACAGACAGACTGAAGGTTAGTGAAGGTTACACAATCCCAGATCTCCCAGATCTCCAACCTAAGAAGCAGCAGAATAACACATACAGCTGTACAGAGCGTCTGGATTTCACTCCATCAGTTAAATCAGATCACGGAGAAGAATTTACATGCAGAGAGCACCATCCCAACCTGAAAGAACCGATAGAGAAAAGAACCGACCCGCTACATGTAATGGGTGAATGTGTAAAGAGTCAGAATTAAAATATTAAGGACCCTATTACATTCTTAATGCAAAAACACACGCAGAACGTGTGATTTTTTTGTGCGAAGCGTTAAATGTTAATGCGCGTATAACAACGCTGGTATTACAATCCTCACGCATTTTTTCACCCGTCAAAAAATAACAGCAATGTTGCGTGCAGAAATCCGTGTGCGGACTGTTTTTTCAGCCAATCAGAAGTAAGAACCACAATTATCTCATGTTAAGTTTTTGCGCCTGTCAAAGTCAATCTGCGCATATATGCTGCAGCAATAATAAATGCACGCACAACCTCTCCATTTTATTGGTTTGGTATGAGTAGAATGTGTAAACATACTTTGCTGGTGCACTGTATGGGGAAATTCACGGTTCAGTGCAATTTCTGGGCCAGTTCGGCTCTCTGAATACCCGAGATAGTGTAGCTGGACTTCAAGTAATAGGATAATGTAGTAATTGTCATCCTACTGACCATAGTTGGAATCCTTATGTGTTTGGCTCTGTGTACAGCACGTGCAAACTCTTTATGAAACAGATTTGGCTCCATCAGCTCAAACCCTAAAAAAAAAAAAAAAAAAAATCACAAATAGCACAACCCATACCCTAATCCTAAAAATAATCCTAACCTAACAATCACAAACAGTACAACCCTTAACCAGATCCTAACCTTAAAAATAACCCTGACTCTGGAACAAGCAGAAAAAGTAACCTTAACCCTAACCCTCAAACATTCACAAGTGTTTATACTTGTACCTTATTCACAAAAAAAAAATACCCAAATGTGGCGTAAATAGCATTTAAAAAATATTGGTAATTGTTCATATTTTTCAGGTAAATAGATACTTTTTTTTAAAAAAGATGTCATCTGCGCTCATTCCTATTACACCGTGTGAAACAAAACACAATATAGAGGCTTTGGTTTCTGTTTATGGCCATTAAGAGAGTAGGCTCACCCGCCGAACGTCAAGTTTGGGGAATAGGCGTGACCCCGCTCCTCCTGCACTATGTATGATTTGTTGTACCTCCAGCCAGCTCATCATTGCTGCACGTTCCGCTCTGTGTCTTTGTTTTTTGATTCCAAGGCGGATTTGTTTCTGTGACGGCATAAATAAAGGCCCACCAGTCTACCTCATGACTGAAAAGCAGCATGAGCAGTTATGGTTCGCTATACAGCAGCCTGTGGCTTCATTTTTGGATTGGACTCCCCCTCACTAGAGGTGCCTTGACGTTGGCCAGTGAGCTTACACTCTTCATGGCCATTAACAGAAACCAAAGCCTCTAATTGCGTTTTGTTTCACACGGTATAATGGGAATAAGCGCAGATGACACCTTTTTTTCTTGTTATGTTTTATACATGTTGCTGGGCTGGATACAATTGGTGGTTGCAGCCGCCCCTTAGGGGGATTAGGCGCGACCCCACCCCTCCTATACTAAATAAATACTTTGGTTGTGATGAAAATAAATAATGGCAATAATGTGACAAACTTTAAAACTTATTCCAAAATGAAAATTAGTATTTTATATTTTCTGTTTTATAAAATCGACAGGTCAGCATGTTGGAAGAGGTGCAGGAACGTCAGATGGAAGAGGTGCAGGAGCGTCAGATGCAAGAGGTGCAGAAGCGTCAGATGGAAGAGGTGCAGGAGCGTCAGATGGAAGAGGTGCAGGAGCGTCAGATGGAAGAGGTGCAGGAGCGTCAGATGGAAGAGGTGCAGGAGCGTCAGATGGAAGAGGTGCAGGAGCGTCAGATGCAAGAGGTGCAGGAGCGTCAGATGCAAGAGGTGCAGGAGCGTCAGATGCAAGAGGTGCAGGAGCGTCAGATGCAAGAGGTGCAGGAGCGTCAGATGCAAGAGGTGCAGGAGCGTCAGATGGAAGAGGTGCAGGAGCATCAGATGGAAGAAGTGCAGGAGCGTCAGATGGAAGAGGTGCAGGAGCGTCAGATGGAAGAGGTGCAGGAGCGTCAGATGCAAGAGGTGCAGGAGCGTCAGATGCAAGAGGTGCAGGAGCGTCAGATGCAAGAGGTGCAGGAGCGTCAGATGGAAGAGGTGCAGGAGCGTCAGATGGAAGAGGTGCAGGAGCGTCAGATGGAAGAGGTGCAGGAGCGTCAGATGGAAGAAGTGCAGGAGCGTCAGATGGAAGAGGTGCAGGAGCGTCAGATGGAAGAGGTGCAGGAGCGTCAGATGGAAGAGGTGCAGGAGCGTCAGATGGAAGAGGTGCAGGAGCGTCAGATGGAAGAGGTGCAGGAGCGTCAGATGGAAGAGGTGCAGGAGCGTCAGATGAAGAGGTGCAGGAGCGTCAGATGGAAGAAGTGCAGTAGCGTCAGATGGAAGAGGTGCAGGAGCGTCAGATGGAAGAGGTGCAGGAGTGTCAGATGGAAGAGGTGCAGGAGCGTCAGATGGAAGAGGTGCACTAGCATCAGATGGAAGAGGTGCAGGAGCGTCAGATGGAAGAGGTGCAGTAGCAGATGGAAGAGGAGCCGAAAAAGATCTTACAGGAACTTCTGAAGGTTCAGAAAATATAGTCACCAACCAAACCAAACTTGGAAACGTAGAAAATTCAAATAAGGAAGAACCAGAGAGAGTGACGCGAAAGAAGCATTGTAAGCAAGAAGACGCACGACAAAAACATTCTAAACCTGCGTCACACAATGGGGAGCAAAGGCAAAAAACACCAGACATGTCCCCGGTGCCAAACATGTGCCATGATAGAGAATCTGACCAGCATTCTGAGAGGGGAGAGACACATCTGAGATGGAACTGAGACACAAACTGAAGATCCTGAACTTGTATGTACCAAGCCTGCACCAAAGCCAAGAAAAAGACCTTCTAAAGGTGAGGCGGTGAGTGACGAACAAGCACAAACAAAAACACTGAAAGAAGAGAAAGCAGGAAAAGCAACGGTAATAACAAAGTAATCCTCCTCACATGAACAGCGAGCAGAGACCCAGGAAGAAGACTGAAGAAGATCCTTCTACAAGAGTCTGTAGAGGAACAACAAAGGCAATCAGATGTCTGTAACAAAGAGAAAGCAGATCCACAAACAGAGACCCCACCTGAAGATCCCAATCACACGCACAGAAATCCCAAGACAGAACCTGATGCAGATCAACAAACTGACACACCACCAGAAAATCCTAATCATAGACGCAAAGAGCCAAAGACTGGCGGAGAGCCTTCAGAAATGAGAACTGGAGAAAGAGAACAGATGCAAGAGAAGCCTGGGAAATAAGTGCAACCCCCTGGATTACAGTAATACTGACTACCCTGCAGTTCCTGTGTAGTAATCAGCAGATGGTGACTAGGGATGAGCCGAACACCCCCGTGTACGGTTCGCATTCGAACTCGAACAATTTCAAAAGTTCGAGTTCAAACTCGAACACGAACCGAACTCAATACAAGTCAGTGGGACTCAAAAGTTTGATTTTTAGAGTGCCCCCCAAGAGGGCATATATGCAAGATGTTTGCGATAAAAGGTGTATGGGGGTCTGGGTAGTGCCCTGGGGGACAGGAAACAAGGACAAAAAGTAAAAAAAAACACATTTTAAAGGAACAGTGAGTTTTCCATGAAATAAGGGTTAAAAATAAAAATGAAAAATTCCTTCAAGTATCGTGCCTAGGAGGTCCCCATAACCTGCCCGTGAAGTGGCGGATTTCTAGGATGTATAGAAACATTTAAAAACAAAAAAATGATGTTTCAAATGACGGTAAACGGTTTTCCTTTAATCTATTCATAAACAACTGCTTGGGGCGGCAGCCTGAATGAAAAGACATTTTAGGACACACACAGAACAAGTTTAGTGATTTTTTGGGCTAAATTATGGTGAAACTTATGCAGGCTTTGGATGAAAGTAACAATAGGTGCTTTAAAATTGGGCCTTTAGTGTCGGCAACAGCGCCGTCACACCGTAACCCCTTTGTGATATTGTGGAAGAGTGCAGGGTTGGACCCTGCGTCTAATATTAAAATGATATGAATCTGGTACAGGCGTCAGTGCACCCAAATATTGTGCCTTTGGTGGCAGCAAGTGCCTTCACACCATAACCCTTTTGTGGTATTGTGGAAGAGTGCAGTGCTGGAGGTTTTGAGAATGCAGAAGAAATCCCCGATCTATTCTGTTAAGTCAGCATCAGGAGATTGATAGCTGCTGATCCAGGAGTGATTCATTTTTATAAATGTCAGCCGGTATACAGAGTCAGTGGACAGACGCACTCTTTTGTCTGTGACAAACCTCCAGCGGCACTGAAAGTCCTTTCAGAAAGCACGCTGGATGAAGGGCAACCTAGTAGTTGCATAGCATATTGGCTAAATTCTGGCCAGTGATCCAATCTCAACACCCAGTAAGCCAGTGGATCATCTGCTCTAAAGGTATCCAGGTCTGCCCTTGCCCCTAGGTAGTCCTGCACCATACGGTGAAGACGCTGGCAATGGGTGCCTACATTTGATGTCCCTGGGCGTCGTGGACTAAAACAATTTAAAAAGGCATCAGTCAAGCGGCCCCGGCCTTCACCACTATTCCTCTGATCATCCGCAGCCTCAGAAGCACCTGTGTCATCACTTGGTAACCTACCAGTGCCTGGAAAGGTGTTACACAAGTGTCGCTTTAGAGCGTCCTCAAGTTTTTTCATCCTGTCCTCCCTCTGTGCGAGCAGGCTGAGCAACTTTAGGAGAATGTAGGAAGGATAAAATCACCAGGAAATCAGTCGAGATGATAAAACCCACAAACGGTTTATTAAAACAATCTTTAAAATACACCTCAAACGCGTTTCGCTACTCAGAGCTTCATCGTTTGAGGTGTATTTTAAAGATTGTTTTAATAAACCGTTTGTGGGTTTTATCATCTCGACTGATTTCCTGGTGATTTTATCCTTCCTACATTCTGAAGAGACATCTTGGAGGTTTGGATCTTCTGCTCCTGGATCGCTGAGAGGGGAATCGGTGCCCCTGAGTTTAATCCACCGATCTGCATACTGTTTGGTGCCTGTTAATCAAATTGGCACCTTAAAGTGTGAGTATATCTCCCTTCCACCTAATATACTCATTGAGTTATCACAGGCTGCACAATATTTCTCCTTTTTGTATTTTTCCCTTCACCATCTCACCCTCGGAGGACGAGACACTAGGCTGGATAGCCCCTACTGGATCTGAAGATACCAAGTGCCAGCGCCTGACACCAGCTCTAATATCTGGACTCTCTACTCTAACAGATTTGGGGATTTACCGTTTCCTCTGGTTTGCCCGGCTGCTGCACACCGTCTCTGGCCAGTATTCATCAACTTTCAATATATATGTTTTTTATTTTTAATTTTTTGGGATTGAGGACTGTGTTTCTGTACCCTATTCTTGATTTTTGCACTCTATAGACTCACTGGTTATTTTTTACTCTGACTCTGTTTTTTTTTTTTTAAACATCCTGGATGTATCTTTACATTCTGCTGGTGACTCTCGGATTTATTCCCTATACATCCTAGATTATTTCTATCCTATTTTACATCGTTCATATATATATTTTTTCCATATATTTTTTTTCTGCTTACTGGTTTTATGATTTTACAGAGTTGTTTCTCTATTTAATTATTATTTATGTCACTTTGAAGTGTTTCTTCATTTATTCAGTGTTATTTCACATATATTTATACTTTTTGCATTATAATTTTGGTTTCTGATTATCAGTGGACAGCTGGTTTTCATATCCTTTCTATTTAAGGTGTTTTTACTTTATTACAACTGTCCAACTGCGTTTTTTACCTCTTTGCAAGTGTCTATTCTTAGGATTAATACACCTGTAACTCAATTCTATCTACTAGGGATGCACCGATACCACTTTTTTAAGACCGAGTACGAGTACAGATACTTTTGTTCAAGTACTCACCGATACCGAGTACCGATACTTTTATCTTATGTCATGTGACCGCTTCCCAATAAGAACAGACCTCATATAAAGCCCCCAGGTCTCATGGATATGCCCCCAGCTCATGGATAATTCCCCCCAGCTCATGGATATGCCCCAGCTCATGGATACTGCCCCCCAGCTCATGGATTTGCCAGCCAGCTCATGGATATTGCCCCCACCTCATGGAAATGCCCCCCAGCTCATGGAAATTCCCCCCAGCTCATGGATATGCCCCAGCTCATGGATATGCCCCCCAGCTCAAGGATATGCCCCCCAGCTCATGGAAATGCCCTAGCTCATGGATATGCCCCCAGCTCATGGAAATATGCCCCAACTCATGGATATGCCCCAACTCATGGATATGCCCCCCAGCTCATGGATAATCCCCCCCAGCTCATGGATAATGCCCCCCCAGCTCATGGATAATGCCCCCAGCTCATAGATAATGCCCCCAGCTCATGGATTATGCCCCCCAGCTCATGGATTATGCCCCCCCAGCTCATGGATATGCCCCCCAGCTCATGGATAATGCCCCCCAGCTCATGGATAATGCCCCCAGCTCATGGATAATGCCCCCCAGCTCATGGAAATGCCCCAGCACATGGATTTGCCCCCAGCTCATGGATAATGCCCCCCCAGCTCATGGATAATGCCCCCAGCTCACTCTCCGCTCATACTTACCTTCCTTTAGCGACGCCGGGAAAGTCTTCGCGCGTGTGAACGCTCCTTGGAAGGTCCCCAGCCGTGACCACATGGGACCATGTGATCGCAGCTGGGGTCCTTCCAACGAGTGCACGCACAGAAACTTTCCGGTGTCGCTAAAGGAAGGTAAGTATAAGCGGAGAGCAGCTGCAGGGCCTGTCCGAATGCTCTATCTGCATTCGGACAGGCCCTGCAGCTGCTCACTTTGTTTATACTTACCTTCCTTTAGCGATGCCGGGAAAGTTTCCGCGCGTGCGCTCGTTGGAAGGACCCCAGCCGCAATCACATGGTCCCACGTGGTCGCGGCTGGGGGCCTTCCAACGAACGCGCGCGAAGACTTTCCCGGCGTCGCTAAAGGAAGGTAAGGTAAGTATAAACAAAGTTAGGAGAGCAGCTCCAGGGCCTGTCCGAATGCCGATAGTGCATTCGGACTGCCGCCCCAGCCCCTAGGATGCCGGCAAGCCAGCTCAATGCCGGCTTCCGGTATCGGAAAAAAAATATCGGGGTACTGCACGAGTACCAAGTACTCCTGCAGTACTCGGTATCGGCACCAATATCGATACTAGTATCGGTGCAACCCTACTATCTACCACTAAATCCTAGTCACCACATCTTGTTCTTCATTCATCATTCTAATCATTCCATTCGATTAGTAATATAGCATATACACTTTGTTTTCTTTTATTTCCCTGCTTTGATAGTAGAGCCATCTAGTGGCGCAACACAGACACTGCACTCTTTCACACAAGAGACAGCAGTCTAGGATTTCTCTGATCCCTGGAACATTACAGCATATTACAAACAAGATGGATTACAATCATCCTGGGTCCCAACTAGGTGCACCTACGTATGGTACCCAACAGCCATTAGGGTGAAGACTAAAGAATGCAAGAGTCAGTATGAGGTTACCCACCCACAAACAATACTGCAGCCAACCTATTTATTCCACTGCGTTACTGTTATTTAGCTGTTACTGTTCTGTTTCTCCACCAAAGCACTGAGCATGTGATCTCTTAACTTACTGTTGTGATGAGATGGAGATAACTCCCAGTCTAGATGAATTACAGACAGTGACTCAATCCAGATGACACCTTGAAGATCTTTTGAAGTTTTATTCCAAAACTGTAGAAAATCCACAACAATATACATCGGATAGGTCAAAAATCATAGTGAATCTGAGTCCATAAGGCTTGCAAAGGATTACTGGGAAGAGAACAAGGTTAGAGCTATCTGGACAGGAAATCCCTGCACCATGAGGAGGGGAGGAGAGAAACTCAGGGGTAGATAAGACATGTGCAATTCTTAAAGGCATATCACAAGTCATGTGAAACATGACACTCCCCGTCAAAATCTATGATTTCTATCATTAAATAACTAGTCAAGGTTCAAAGACAAGTAAATGAAGATTCTTTTGCAGGAACATCTGGAAAACAAGAGGGAAGGGAAGAACAAGAGAAAATAATGCAACATTAACAATTCTTGCAGATCTTGATCGTCCAGGCTGTGAGTCCATCTTCAGAGGGGAAGGCAGCAACATGCACCAATCCTTCTTACCTCCCTTTGAATCAAATTGATGACTTGTGAGGTGTGGCTTCCTCTTTGGGCAGAAGAAGTACTAGTTCCTTTATAGGTCTGAAGTAAAAATGTGGAGAATCTTCTTTCATTACTTTAACTTCTACTTTCCGTACTTTCCCATCATTACTTGGCATAGTTTTTGCAATAAGACCCATAGGCCAATGGTTGCGATGAGAATCTGTCTCTTTCATGAGTACTAGGTCTCCCTTATTGTAGGTTGGGTTTGCTCGTTTGCCATTTGCTGTGACCTTGAAGGTTGGAAAGGTACTCCATCTTCCAATGGCCCCAAAATGTATTAGCCAGCTGTTGAACTCGTTTCCATTGATGCTTGTAAACATTAGGGCAATCAAGTTCTTCTGTGGGTATGGTGGCTATCCCAATTTTTTGGGTAAGAAGAGTGGCTGGAGTGAGCAATACTGGAGACTCTGGATCTGAAGACACAGGGACCAGTGGCCTTGCATTAATTATAGCAGACACCTCTGCAAGAAGGGTGACTAAGATTTCATGGGTAAGTTGGAAGGTTCTCTGGACTAGTAGCATAGAGTCCAGGATTTTCCTTGCAACTCCAATCATGCGTTCCCAAGAGCCCCCATGTGAGAGGAGTGAGGTGGGTTGAATACCCATTTACACTTGTTGTCATTCAAGAAGTTCAGTATTTTTTCTGCTCCTGTAAAATTAGTTCCACAGTCAGATCTAAGTAACTTTACAGGTCCTCGTACAGAAACAAATCTTCTGAAGGCATTGATGAAACAGGAAGAATCAATTGATTCAATCACTTCTATGTGAACTGCGCAAATGCTCAAGCAAGTGAACAGCACAGCCCATTGCTTATTGTTTTTTTTTTTTTAAATGTAAAAGTTTTTTATTGGAGTTCACACATATAATGATACAGCATTGTAGAAATGATGAAACTTCGGAGATCAAAAACATAGATTCCTATCATTGACAATAGGCAATACAAAATGAAGCATCAGTGTTATCTGATATAAGGTCATTAGTGCGGTCTCCATTTTCCACAAACAGATATAATCCTAAACTAACATAAAACACTAAACACGGCAGCACTACAGTCGTACACAGTGAAATATCTTATATCAAGGTTCCTGACTCGACAAACACCCTCCACCCCTCCCATGTATCATCAAACTGGCACATTGAGTTATTCGCGCTGTGGAACATTTCTTCATATTTACAAACACTTTCAAGGGTCATCATAACTTCTTTCATAGATGGGCAGAATGAGGAACGCCAATGTCTTGCAATGACCGTTTTTGCTGTCCCCAGTACCATAGAGATAAACCTCCTATGACGGATCTGAATAGTAATGGGTATGATATGTAGGAGATACATTTTCGGGCATAGTGGGAGTCTAAGTAAAGTGCAGTGAGAAATTAGTCTACTGATTTTAACCCAATAACCCCCCAATGCGGGGCATGACCAAAAGGTATGTAGTAAGGAACCGAGGCCGGTAAGGCATCTCCAACAGAAGCCGGTAGTCCCCGAGATATGGGCCAAACGGGTTGGTGTTAAATACCATCTACACAGTAATTTAATATGGGCCTCACGTAGATTGGTGCTTCTAGAATATTTGTATATTGTGTCCATAGCATATGACCAGTCATCTACGGAGAGCGTGAAAGCTAAATCTTTTTCCCAATTAACATATAGGGTAATTTTTTAGGTGGGTTCGGGGTTAGGAGGCTATTGTAACAGAGAGATAGTGGTTTCATTTGACATTTCTTCCCCATACATAGTTTGTGAAAAGCTGAAAGGTTTGTAGGTGTGAAAGAGGTCAGGCCCTTCTGGTGTAGAGCGTGCTTCACACGTAGGTAAGAAAAACAGTCACTCAATGGGATGGCAAACTCCTGTACCAAGTCTGGAAAGGGTTTCAGGGAGTGGGGTGTAAAGAGCTGCCACACATGCGTCAAGCCGCGCAAAAACCAAGAATCTAAGTTTAAGTCTGGAATATAGCGGCACAGCACTCTGAGCGGGGCGAGATATAATAAGTCATAAGGCCGTACCAACGGGCGACCCCACTGATGCCAGGACGTGAGGGAAAGCATCGAGGCGGGTAGTAGACCCATGGTGCTATTCCTAGGAAGGAGTGGAAGCCACAACAGGTCATGAAGTTTATATGGGAAAATCATGGCATTCTCCAACTGTAACCATAGAGGTGTTTCTTTTAGATGCATCGACGACAACAATTGGGCTAGTAAGGCTGCTTTATAATACGATTGTAAATCCAAAAAACCCAACCCTCCGGTACATCGCGGCGCAATGACTGTAGAGGCCGATACTCGAGGGGGCTTCCCTTTCCAAATGTGCGCATGCAGCAGTTTTTGCAGCCGGAGCAATAAATGCGCCGGTATGAAAACTGGAATGTTTCTGAAATAATATAAAATTTGGGGTAAGATACTCATCTTTATGGCCGCCATACGTCCCAGCCAGGAGGATTCGTTTGTGCTCCATGTAGAGAGCTGCTTCTCGATGGAGTTCAAAAGTGGCATGAAATTTTCCTTTAGGATGGTGCCTCGCGATTTAGTAAGGGAGATTCCAAGGTATTTTAAAGAGGTGGAGCGCCAATCAAAAGGGTACGTGCTACGCAAGGAGCTAAGGGATGAAGCAGCAATATTTATGGGGAGAGCTTGTGTTTTACTCACATTATTTTTATAGTAAGATAACGCGCCAAATCTGTCAAGGAGGCAAAACAGGGGAGGGAGCGATATCTCCGGGGTGGTCAAAAAGTGCAGTATGTCATCTGCGAAAAGTGCCATTTTGTGCTCCCCATGCGGGGTCGGCATACCTTTGATCATCTGGGAGATTTTAATCTGCAGCGCTAAGGATTCTAGGGCCAGGATAAATATTAGCGGGGATAACGGGCAGCCCTGTCGGGTGCCATTGGTTATGTGGAAATAGGAGGATAGAAATCCCGATGCCAAAACTTTCGCCGATGGAGCGGAGTAGAGGGCCATAATACTGTGTACAAATTGTGCTGGCAGACCAAACTTTAGTAACACCAGCCGCATATACCCCCAGTGTAGGCGATCGAACGCCTTTTCGGTGTCCAATGCCAGCAGGAGTCCGGAGGTATTAGTCCTATGGGCCAAATCAATTATATCATAAAATCGTCGGGTATTGTCACACGTCTGGCGGCCTGGGACAAAGCCGGTCTGTTCAGTCACGATCAATGATGGAAGTAGGGGGCCCAGCCTATTAGCTAGTAGTTTAGCATACAATTTGGCGTCTACGGTCAACAGGGATATAGGGCGGAAGTTGGCACAGTGTGTCGGGGCTTTACCAGGCTTGGGCAGGGTTACTACCGTTGCTTGCAACATCTCCGGAGGGATAATGCCAGTGTTCTTAATGTCATTAAAAAACAGGGTAAGAGTCGGAACTAGTGAGGATGCAAATACCTGATAATACAGATTCGTAAAACCGTCGGGGCCAGGAGCTTTATTTTTTGGAAGTGCCTTAATAGCCTTAAGCACCTCCTCCTCTGTAAACGCAGCAAGCAAATCTGTAGCCTGAGAGGGAGAGAGGGAGGGAAGGTGCGCCGCTTGGAGAAAGAGATCTATGTCAGCCTGGGTAGGGGACGGTACGGTGTGATCCAATCCTAGGTTGTACAGGGAGGCATAATAACGTGCAAATTCATCAGTAATGAGGGCCGGATTATAAATTTTGACATTATTAGCATCCAATAGGTACGGTATGTTGGTTTGCATTCTTTTCCCTTTCAATTTAGACGCCAGCAATTTCCCCGATTTATTCCCTTGGGTATAATGAGCATAGTTAAGCCGTCTAATTGAGCGTGCCGTGACTTGGAGCATCAAGTGCTCCAACTCGCGGCGCTGCGCAGTCAATTGAGCGGTAATATGAGGGGTGGGCGAGGCTTTATTCTGGGTTTCTAGGCCAGTGATGCGTCGTGTAAGAGCAGTCATCTGAGCATTTAGGCGTCTTTTACGCTGCGCTCCTTTCTGTATAAAATGTCCTCGCATCACTGCTTCGTGGGCCAGCCAAACCGACGCTGTTGTAACGTCCCCAGTTACAATCGTCATGAAATACTCCTGGAGGAGTTGTAACGTTGTTTGCACGTCCTCTCTGTCTACAATGAGTGAGTCATTAAGTCTCCAGTTCCCCATCCCCCTCGGTGGAAAAGCAGCCTCAAAAGTGAGCGTGAGCGGAGCATGGTCAGACCACGTAATGATGCCAATGGTCGCCTCCAGGAGACGAGACAAGGCTGAGCTATGTATCAAACACAAGTCAATTCTACTATATGAGGAGTGGACATGAGAGAAATACAGTTGTGTTCAAAATTATTCAACCCCCAATGCTGTAAAGGGTTTTAGGGAATTTAGTGTACATTTGTAATTGTATTCAGAATGAAATCCTACAAAGACTTTTTAAAGAACCATATGCAACTAAAATGACATCAATTGGTTTTGTAATACAGTAGTAAATGTTTCTTTTGTGAATTCTTCATTGACACAATTATTCAACCCCTTAAAGACTACCACTCTGAAGAACAGAGGTTCATTCAAGTGTTTTCAATCTGGTATTGAAAACACCTGTGGATGTCACGGAGCAGCAATAAAGCATAATAAGCACCATTTAGGCAGCTTTAAAATGTCTGTGATACTCAGCTCCTTCTAGACATTTACTGGTGTGGTTACAAACATGGTGAAGTCAAGAGAATGGTCCAGGAAGACAAGAGAAGAGGTGATTACTCTTCACAGGAAGGGCAATGGCTATAAGAAGATTGCAAAGATATTAAACATACCAAGAGAGACCATAGGAAGCATCATTCGCAAATTCAAGGCAAAGGGCACTGTTGAAACGCTACCTGGTCGTGGCAGAAAGAAGATGCTGACTTTGACTGCTGTGCGCTACCTGAAGCGTAGAGTGGAGAAAAAGTCCCCGTGTGACTGCTGAGGAACTGAGAAAAGATTTGTCAGATGTGGGTACTGAAGTTTCAGCTCAGACAATACGGCGCACACTGCGTAATGAAGGCCTCCATGCCAGAACTCCCAGGCGCACCCCCTTGCTGTCTCCAAAGAATAAGAAGAGTCGACTGCAGTATGCCAAAAGTCATGTGGACAAACCACAGAAGTTTTGGGATAGTGTTCTGTGGACTGATGAAACAAAATTAGAACTGTTTGGGCCCATGGATCAACGCTATGTTTGGAGGAGGAAGAACAAGGCCTATGAAGAAAAGAACACCTTGCCTACTGTGAAGCATGGCGGGGGGTCAATCATGCTTTGGGGCTGTTTTGCTTCTGCAGGTACAGGGAAGCTTCAGCGTGTGCAAGGTACCATGAATTCTCTTTCAGTACCAGGAGATATTGGATGACAATGTGATGCAGTCCATCACAAACCTGAGGCTTGGGAGACATTGGACCTTTCAACAGGACAATGATCGCAAGCATACCTCCAAGTCCACTAGAGCATGGTTGCAGATTAAAGGCTGGAACATTTTGGAGTGGCCATCGCAGTCACCTGACTTAAATCCGATTGAGAACCTCTGGTAGGACTTAAAGAAGGCAGTTGCAGTGCGCAAGCCTAAGAATGTGACTGAACTGGAGGCTTTTGCCCATGACTAATGGGCGAAGATACCTGTAGATCGCTGCAAGACACTTGTGTCAAGCTATGCTTCACGTTTAAAAGCTGTTCTAACTGTAAAAGGATGTTGTACTAAGTACTAAGATTAAATGTCACTTGGGGGTTGAATAAAACTGATAATGATGTGAGCACAGAAAAGACATTTGTGGTTATTTCATTATAAATGTTATGTTATATTTGTCTGACCTACACGTGCCTCTTTGATTTAATTGTAAGCAAGATCACTGAATGATCAAAATCAATGTCAAACTGGCCAAAACACTCAATTTCAGTGGGGGTTGAATAATTTTGAACACAACTGTAGGTGTAGTCTCGTGTGTTGGGGTGACATATCCTCCAAGTATCATATAGGTCAAATGATTGCATGAATTCCCGTAGTTGTTTACTAGAGGGTGGGGGAGCAGGAATGGGGGCGGGGTTGGCTCGTCTGAGTGTCAACTTCGGGGTCAGGAGTGCAATTAAAATCCCCACATAGGAACATCGTACCACTAGACATTTTTTTCACTCTACAAAAAGCTTTCCGCAGATAAGAAACCGGGTTATCATTAGGGAGGTATAAATTAGCTATAGTGACTGGTAACTCGTTCAGGGTACCCACAAGAATCACAAGGCGGCCCAACGGATCAACATACTGAGCCGAACACACAAAGGTCCAATCTCTATGAAACATAATCGAGACGCCTTTGGACTTTGTCGGAGCAGTGGAATGGTAGGCCTCAGTGTACATACGCGATTTCAAAAAAGGAGGACGCCTCTTACAAAAATGAGTCTCTTGCAAACAAACAATAGCCGGTTGAGATTTATGCAGGTCACGAAATAAAGCATGGCGTTTGTACGGAGTGTTCAAACCCCTGACATTTAAGGAATAAATCTGGAATTGGGGATTACTCATTTGTGGTTACGCCCGGCCCTCTAGAACTCACAGCGGACAGTGAAGACAACCTCCTCAGGAGAATGGAGGGATTCCCCTGCACATAATAGCACCTGTAACCGTGTAACATAGTGCATGCCAAACAAACAAACAATACATACATTACATACATAGGTCGAACAAAAAGGAAACAAAAAGAAAAAAGAAAAAGCAAGAAAAAAAATAAAAATAAAAAAAACCGACCAAACTTCAGAGAAAAAAAGCTGCACTCCATGAGCGCAGCTGAATGGAGTCAATCAACACAGCAGATTGGTATAAGTAGAAAACAAAACTGTCAAGAAAACTCCAGTAGGGGAAACAGCAGTCCCAACTCTACCTGAGAAGGACCGTGCCAATTCACAGGCCATTGGAAGGCCTCGGGGCTTGCCGATTAAGAGACCAGAACAGGCCCCCATGAGCGCCCAGTTGAGGTAGATCAAAAAAAGGGGTCAGTCCAGCATCCGTGGAAGAGTTCTGACACCCAAGGAGACGGGAAGCAGCATGGCAAGGTGGTAGAAGCACGCCCCAGTGTTGGATCTTACAGGGCCAGAGCCTCATTTCGGTCGAACCCGATGCCACTCCGGAGAAACCTTCAGCGGCGAAGATGATTCCTCCGGGGGGGAGTAAACTCCGACACAACTTTCCAATCCGTCAACAGACGCATGCCAGTGAGGGGGTCAGGGATAACGTGCAAGACTCCCTCCCGCCATAACAAGATCTTTGTGGGGAATCCCCAGCGATACGCCATGTTGTGATCACGTAGAATTTTCGTGAAAGATGAAAATTCCCTTCTTTTAGACATGGTAGCAGTTGACAGGTCAGCGTAAAAAGAATTTCAGCATACGGGGATGGCAGAGGCATAGATTTCCGTGATGCTCTCATTAACGCTTCTTTAACATGGAAAAAATGCACCCGGACTAGAACATCTCTAGAAGCTGAAGGCGGCAGGTTCTTGGCGCGTGGCAATCTGTGTGCTCGGTCCATCAGGAAATCCTGTGACGAGTACGTTGGGACTAGGATCTGGAAAAGTTCCAAAATATAGGGCTGAAGGTCAGCAGGGTTTACTGCCTCTGGAATACCCCGGATCCTTACATTGTTACGCCGCGAGCGATCCTCCAAATCGGCCACTTTCGTTGCCATGGCGTCATGTGCAGACTGCAAAGCTATATGACGGTCCACTAAATCGTTATGGGCCAAACATAGGTCGTCTGTCTTAGCCTCCAATGAGTCTGTCCTCTCACCCAGATCTTGTACATCGCGCCTCAGCTCCTGCAGCGCCTCTTTAAGATCCGTTTGAATAGTAGCTCTAAGTTCTTGCAGCATGGCATGGAGTCTGCTTTCTGAAGGTGGTAAGCTGTCAGACATGCAGGGTGGGCCTGCTATGGCCGCTTCCATGGTGAAGGAGGAAACAGAGGAAGGAGATCCACCATCTTGGGCCTCACGAACCCGGTCTTTTTTTGCCGATTTTGCCGGTTCCAACGCTCGTTGCGCTTTAGGGGGCACCATCTGGAGGCTAGGAGATGTCACCCAGCTGTGGGTGAAGTTTCAGCCCCGGGGTTGCTGTAAATTAGCCGCAGGAGTTAAAAGTTTAGCGCCGGTCACAGGAGCTCTCCTCACATGCGACCGCGCGCTGCAACGTCCGGCCACGCCCCTCATTGCTTATTGTTGGCAGCTCCGCCACGAGTTTTGCGTGTAACAACAGTCCAGGGGCCAAATATGTCCATACCAACATTCGTAAACGGTGGATCAGTACTTAATCGATCAGCTGGTAGTTCTGCCATCTGTTGTTGTAGGTGCTTTCCTCTTAGTTTTTGACACTTGACACATTTGTGGAGTATGGACGATATACACCTTTTCATCCCGACGATCCAGAAACCTGCAGATCTTACTGCTCCCTCTGTAAAGTGACGACCTTGGTGCTGAACTTGCTCATGGTAATGCCTAACTAACAGAGCAGTGATGTGATGACGTCCTGGAATAATGAGGGGATTTTTCTCTTCACTGAACGATTTGGACCTTTCAATGCGACCACCGACTCAAAATAGCTTGTTTTGATCAATTACTGGATTCAATTTGTACAAAGGGCTATCCTTAGATAGGTTAAGTCCTTTTGCTATGACAGCAATCTCTTGTGAGTACACTTCATGTTGGACACATTGGATGATAAACCTTTCTGCTTGAGAGACCTCCTGAATTGTGGGGGGGGGGCCTTTACAGATGTGCCACTTGTGACATTGTCCATGCCAGAGCTGTTTGTAATTTGATGAGCAATGTGAATAAGACGTGCAATGGCTCTTACAACAGAAGACCACTTGGAAAAGTGTTCAAAACGGTGAGGACTCAGCCTTACCCTTTCTTTCACAGAGGTGTTGAGTGTAACGGTAACAGTTCTAATTTCTTTCTCAGATTCCGGTTCAACCAGTTCAGATAGAATTTATAGAATTTGAGATGAGGTCTTCAGTCAAGAGTATTGGTAGGGATAGCTATAATGTGTCCAGAAATGCAGTAGCAGGTACTGCACGCGTACCTCAATCAGCAGGGTTAAAGTTAGTGGACACATAGTGCCATTGTTCAGGTGTAGAGAACTTTCTTATACGTTCCATTCTGTTGCCGACAGACAAGTGGAACTGTCTTGTCTGATTGTGTATGTATTGCTTTGTGATGGCCTTGTCGCTGTTCGAAATGATTTTGTGAAGTGTGAGGTTTGCAGTGGCAAGCATGTTCTGGGTTCTAGTGAGAAGGTCAATAGCTTCTTCTTCTGTAGGCAGAGATTTGAGTCCGTCGTCTACATAGAAGTTCTTTTTGACGAACTGTCGTGCATCAAACCCAAATTCTTTCTCTCCTTCTTGAGCCGTTTCCTCAGTCCATAAATTGCTACTGCGGAGGAGAAGGACTATTACCGAAAACATGTACCTTCATCCGGTAGTCTATGACTTCATCATTGACATCATTATTGCGATACCATCGGAACCTGAGGAAGTTTCTGTTGTCTTCACGGACGATGAAACAGTGGAACATTTGCTGAATGTTAGCCATAAAAGCAATTGCTTCTTGTCTGAAGCGAAGTAAAACTCCTATGAGGTTCTTGTTCAGATTAGGCCCAGTGAGAAGACTGTCATTGAGGGAGACACCTTCATGTCGAGCACTTGAGTCGAAGACCACCCTAATCTGATCAGGCTTGCGAGGATGATAGACACCAAAGCATGGAAGATACCAGCATTCTTCTCCTTCCTTAAGCGGAGGTGCAGGCTCAGCATGATCTCTCTCAAACACTTTCTGCATAAAGTCCACAAAGTGTCTTTTCATCTCAGGGTCCGATTCAGCCTGCATTGTAAAGAAGTAAACCGTGCTTCTGCATGTTCTCTGTTGTTTGATAGTCTCTTTCTTGGAGTACGGAATGGTAGAGGTGCAACCCAGCTGTTGGAATCATCTTGGTGAAACTCTTTACTCATGGTTTTCAGGAATTCTGTGTCTTCCATGATAGCTGTCAACTCGTTGTCTTTAGATGTTACCTCAAACACTGTTGCCGATGTTGTCATCCAAGAAATTAAGAGCTTTCTCTTCGTCCTGTATGATGTGTCGTTGTGCGCTCTTATGAAGCAGTCTTTCCTTCACATGATATTGGTGTGGTCGTCGTGCAGAACAAGAAGTTCGTCCATTTGGCAGGACGTGTGTGTTAAAGGAAGAAACTGAGTAAGGTTCTCTGTCTTTGTCTTGACAAACATTGCCTATGATGACCCAGCCTAGATCCAGACACTGAGCATATGGAGCATCATGTGGACCGTTGATTTGTTGACGAACTTTGTGCACCCTTAAGATGTCTCGGCCGAGCAATAGCAGGATATCAGCACTTCCATCGAGGGCTGGTATTAGGCAGGCTATGTCCTTCAAGTGAGAATGGTGTAAGGCAGCTTCAGGAGTAGGGATCTCCTCTTTGTTGCTTGGAATCTGGTTGCACTCAGTGATAGTGGGCAAAGGTATTTCCACATTGTCGTTCAGAGGAGCAACCACAAGACTGCTGGCTCTCCTTCCGAAGACTTCTGTAGTGCCGGTGCAAGTAGTTAGGGTATACGGTAGAGCATTTTCTTTTATGTTCAAAAGTTCAAAAAATCGTGTTGTTGCAAGAGATCTGTTACTCTGATCATCCAGAATAGTATACAGTCTTATGGCCTTTTCAGGTTGACCTCTTGGGTATACACGAACCAAACATATCTTTGCGCAGGATTTCTCAGAGTCCTTCTCTACAGACTTCCGTACATGAAGAGAACACTGAGGTAGAAGGTGCTGCTTGATCTGTGAGCTCCCCGCCTTGCTTTGCCTCAGGAGGATAGTTTGCGGGCTTAGTAAAGTTGTGTGGATATGGATGAAGAGCTTGTACATGGTCATCGCTGTCACACTCTATGCATTTAATGATAGCTTTACAGTCCTTTGCAAAGTGTTCTGTGGAGGCGCAGAATTTGTAGCAGATCCCAAATTTCTTTAAAAGTTCTTTACGTTCTTGTAGGGTTTTCTTTCTGAAGCCAATACATTTCTTAAGTGGATGCGGTTTGTTATGTATGGGACATTGGCGATTTGGGTTCTCGATGTTCTTGTTTTGTTCCGTCTTTTCAAGAACTGTAGCAGGTGCAGGTAGAACAGTGGTCCTTTTCACTGACACTGGTCCTCGATGGTCTCTGTGTGTCATACGTGTGTTTGTAGGTCTTGGAGGGGTGAACGGAGAGGGTTACCGTCACCATAGGAGAAACTTGGGTCATTCTTTGTGTCTGCAATTCTTTTGATGAACTCACAGAAGTAGGAAAAGGGAGGAAAGGCAACGTGATGTTTTTCCTTGTATTTCGATCCAAGCGCTGCACAATTTTCTTGAAGGCCATACGGTAGCTTGAGAACAATAGGGTTGATGCCACGAGGGGTTGTCAAGGTAACTGAGACCAGGTAAGCGGATGTCAGCTTTAGCGAGTTGAAGCTCTAATAAAACATCGCTGAGTTCTTGAAACTTTAGCGGAAATCCTTGGGAAGCTGTGCAATCTTTTGAATAAGGCATCTTCAATGGCTTCTGGACTGCCAAAGGTACGTTCAAGTCTGTCCCAAGCAGCATTAAGGCCTGCAGCAGGGTTGTCAATATGAACCGCTTTGAGCCTCTTGATGTGTTCAGTAGACTGGGGACCTAGCCGTCTGATGAGCAGATCTAATTCTAATGTAGCAGTGATGTCTAGATCACTCATTGTGGCTTTAACCCTTTCGCTGCGGTGGACGCGCTCAGGTAGCGTTCCTTGGGAGCGCGTCCTCCCTTTGGGGCCAGCGATCGGCCGGGTTCCGGCCGATCACTGTGCCCCCCGGTGCGGGCTGACATCCTCGATGTCAGCCCAGCACCCGGAACCACCGCCGGCACAATTAGATGTCATTGCGTGTGCGGAGGAGGGGCCTCTCTCCCTCCCGATCGCCGGGGAGCAGGGGGTTAATCCAGGCACCGTTTGGAAGGGCACAGCCTGCCCTTCCTAACGGTACCTGGAATTAACCCCATGGGGGCCGGATCACGAATCGGTGCCGAAAAGCGCTGGTTCGTGATCCTTCCCGGAGCTGGCCGACATCTTGGATGTCGGCCAAGCCTCCGGGAACTCCCCCTGAGGACTGGCGTCATCGTGCAAAAGTTTTTTTAAAAAAATGAAAAATTTAAATAAAAAAATATTTAAAAACAAATTATAAAAAATAAATAAACAAGTTTTTTTTTCTTGGTTCGTTAATGCAGCAATATTGTTCCCATTTCAATTATAATGTGAACAATGATGCTGCACTAACGATTTTTGTATGCGGTGCGTTTGTTAAAAATCGTGTAATTTTCCCCAAAAAAAAATGTAACGAGACCCCATCTCTAATTTTTTAACAAGCGCACCCCATACAAAATATAACCGCAATTGCTCGCATGTTAAAATGTGAAAAAAAAAAACACTTTACACGTTGTAAATTATTGAAAATACATATTTTATTGCATTTTTTGTTATAATATACAGACATGACATAACGTATACATCTAATAATGACATATTATGAATCTGCCGAGTCTGACGGAAAGAACGATATATAATATGTCTGGGTCATATACTAAAATAAGCCTTAAAAACACGTTTAAACATGATGAGCAAAACCGGTAAAAATGAGCTCAGCACAGAGGCGGGAAAAGGCTCAGCAGCGAAAGGGTTAAAGGTGGATTTCCATCCTCTGTAATTTTCAGGCTCGTCATCAGACTTGGTGAGGCCGGTCTTTGTGAGCTCTCTGCGAAGCATGTATTTAGCAAACTGCGACATGTCCGTGTTTTCAGACTTTGGGTGCATGACTGCAGGTGACTTGGGAATATATGTTGGTGCTGAGACATTGAACACTGGAACTGGTTTAAAGTTGGTTGGCATGTTGGTTTGTAGCTGTGGAGCAGTGTGCTTGCTAGTAGGTACTTGGCTGATGTCAAGGTAAGGTGGATAGTTTATTATGTGCATGCTATTGTCCACTGCTTGCTGAGATGCTGCAGTCTGGTGTACTGGAAGATACGAAGGCAAATTGTCAAGTCCCACGGCGACGCCGTGGCAAAAAGTCCAAGTCATGAGACCAACCCTGGTGGCAAGCTCCTGTACAGCAGTATGCCTTAACCCAGCTTTTGTATACTGCATCAGGTGGATGTAATGAGCACTGGCTGGGATCCTTAAAAGAACCACTCCTACATCCAGCCAGTGCCCTGTCATTAATGTTGGATTCCTTGTGAAAGAAAGGTGCCTGAATTATCCCAAGAGCCAAGTGACCAGCCTTGCCGTTTATTCAGATTCCCGTGTACCGGACCCCTGGCTATTCCTCTCGACTTCGCTTCTCTTACTCCTTGCCGGTACAGTCTCAAGACCCCTTCTACATTACCCACCCCAAGAGACTTTACATCATCTACGTTTGTTTTTCAAGGACTTATTATTTATACAGATTCCTGCCTTTTTATTTGTATCCAGTTATTCAATATAAGTTTCTGCTATTTTCACCAAGCCTTTTGTTGTTGCCTTATTTACTGCATCCTGGGTTCATATTCACGTCGCCGGTGTCACAAGAACCCGGTCCCTGACACAATGTCTATATGTGGAGAAGAGACCTTGGTTGAGTGCTTTGGTTGCTGTGACAGGAAGCTGAGGTTCTGGAGAGGAATGTGAAGAATCTGAGGCATAAGACACAGCCGAGTGTCGTCTGCAGCTACTGTTGTCTCTTTCACTTTCACTAGCAGCCTGTTCTAAAACCTTTAACCCCTAAGTGACCGGGCGGTTTTAGACAAATCCGTCCTTTAGTGACCGCAGCTGTTTTTACGTTTCTGCGCTGTTAGTGTTTAGGTCAAATTTTCCTCTTACTCGTTTATTCAACCCACACATATTATACACCCTTTTTCCCGCCATTAAATGGACTTTCTAGAAATACCATTATTTCCATCATATCCAATAATTTACTATAAAAAAATATGAAATATGATGAAAAAATGGTAAAAACACACTTTTTAGTAATTTAACCCTTTCGCTGCTGAGACTTTTCCCGCCCCTGTGCTGAAGTCATTTTTACCGGTTTTGCTCATCATGTTTAAACGTGTTTTGAAGGTTTATTTTAGTATATGACCCAGACATATTATATATCGTTCTTTACGTCTCGTTACATTTTTTTTTGGGGAAAATTACGCGATTTTTACCAAACGCACTGCATACAAAAATCGGTAGTGCAGCATCATTGTTCACATTATAATTGAAATGGGAACAATATTGCTGCATTGACGAACCAAAAAAAAAGATTAAAAAAAAAGCTTTTTCATAGTCAAGTTTGGTATTGTTGGAACGGCCATGCTATGGCCGATCCAACAATATCAAACATTAACCCCTAACTGCCATGGATCGGGAGATAGGGGGTTCCAATGAACCCCCTATCTCCACCATTGGTGGCAGTTAGGGGTTAACTCCAGGACTGGATGACGCCAGGCCTCAGGGGCATTCCCGGAAGCTTGGCCGACATCCAAGATGTCGGGCAGCTCCGGGAAAGGATCGCGAACTGGCGCTTTTCGGCGCCGATTCGTGATCCAGCCCCCATGGGGTTCATTCCAGGTACCGTTAGGAAGGGCAGGCTGTGCCCTTCCAAATGGTGACTGGATTAACCCCCGCAACGCTGGCGATCGGGAGGTCCCCCCACCCACTGACAACCGATCACACATGGTGAGGTTGTCAGTGGGTGGGGGGACCTGGAGGCTTGGTTGACATCCAAGATGTCAGCCCCCCTCCAGGTTCGAATCGCGTTTTGGCACCAATTAGCGCTGAAACGTGATTCGGCAGCGACACTGTTAATGCCATACACCGCTGAAAAGGGGAGACTCTCCCCTTTTCAGCGGTGCAAAAAGCATCTCCCTAGCATCAATGGTTGGAGATAGAGGGCTTCGAAGGAGCCCCCCTCCCCGCCATTGATTTTGAATGGGGACGCCTGCTGAAATCACATGGGCAGGCTTCCTCCCTGCCAGATCGCCGAGGGAGGTAAGTATCGGGCGGGAGGGGGGTTAGGCGCCGCTGACGTACCCTGTACGTCCGCAGGTCTAAGGGAGACCCGTGGACAGGACGTACAAGGTACGTCAGCGGTCCTTAAGGGGTTAATCTTGCCGTGGCATGTTCACATTGTGGCGTGTGGCTCCAGCTTCCAGGCGTGTGGCTTCAGCCTCCATGCGTGCGGCTTCAGCTCCCATTTCTGCTTTCTTTTTTGGCGAAGACTGCCTGAATTTTAGAAGCTTCAGCATCAGCACAGGCCTTTATGAGTTGTTGACTGAGTGTGGAAGACCTTGATTGTAGGGATTTGGAAGACCTTTGAGGAGTGTCTGGTGGATGCCGAGCGGTGGGATCTGGATTCATGGAGCTGTGCGATTCTTACTTCTGCCTTTGTCTTTGTTTGCAGCACTAAATTGTCTCTTTCTAGATTTGAGCTCATTGAATCGCTTTAGTTCTTCCAGTGACACTTTAGTGTTGTATCGCTTTAAGAGAGGAATATATTTAACACACACAGGGTTATTCAAAGAGATTCGAAAAGTCACTGCACGTTCGGTGACTTTTCGTTCTCTTCAATTCGGTTCCTTTTGCCGATCCCATTTCGGTGTATTCAGCAAGCACCACAGGGTCCCCGAATTGCAGGGAAAAGCTACCGCAAACCTGATGAAAACTAACCGCACAACCCGGCAAATGCAGGCAGAAAACCTCCAAAAACATCTGGATTAACCTGCCGAAAACCACGGAAAAAGCCCGAGCAGGAGCCGATTGCACGCAGCCGAAGCAGCCGAGACCGCAGACAAGGGAGGTGAATAAATTAGCAAAACCATTTGTGTGAATGTGTGAAAATGAAACGCTGTTTGCAAAGAAACTACTGAGCGAAAATGTCTGAAATTTACACAGGAGGTCCAGGGAATGATAATAAAAAGGGCTGTTACAGAAAAAAGAAGTAAAATAAAAAAAAATATATGACTTTTAAAAAATAAAAATAAAATTTCAGAAAAATGCTTAAAGAGACTTTTTGCTGCAGAATTTTATAATAAACGGTTATTAGATATTGAATTAAAACGTGAATATATTTAACATTGAAGCCTATGGGATTCGCCTGAATAAATTTGCCGAATTAAACCACCGAATGACAGGGCATTTCAGGAACCTTTCACTGCTGCTTTGTGTTCTCTGAATAGCCGAAGCATTGCTTCTCTATGGGGATTTCACTGCCCTCGAACAGGCACCGAACAGGCACCGTATGTGAAGGCAATTCGCCAGGATTTGGCGAATTGCCTGTTGTCTGGATAGCCCAATGGCCAGGAAAGGTAACCGAACACTGATTTTCACTGTTCATTACCTTTCTCAAGCAATTCGGATCTCTTTGAATAACCCTGTATGTGTGAGACAATTTGGAAAATTCGCCTAAAGCTTATTCAATTCTGTATTTGAGGTGCGGTCTTAAGTCTGACGTGTATTTCTGTATTTAACTCTGAAAACTGAAACCAGCAGCTATTGAATTGTAAAGAGATGTGAAACATAGAAACATAGAAACATGTCGGCAGATAAGAACCTTTCGGCCCATCTAGTCGCCCAATTACATGGATACTTTACCTGGATTTATCTTTGTTTAGGATACCTTATGCCTATCCCATGCTTGCTTAAATTCATCACTGTTTTGCCTCTACCACTTCTACTGGAGACTGTTCCATGTATCCACCACCCTCTCAGTAAAATAATGCTTCCTGATGTTACTTTTAAACCTTTGCCCCTCTAATCTAAGACTATATGTCCTCTTGTTTTGCTACTTTGTTTCCTTTTAAATACACTCTTCCTCTACTTGTGGATTCCCTTTACGTATTTAAAATGTTTCTATCATATCTCCTCTGTTCGTCTTTTTTCCAAAAGCTGTGAACATCAGCGTCTGGAGCTCAATTCATTTCTCATAATCAATGTATACATTGGGAATATGCTTTCTACAACTCTGAATAAGGAAAAGGCCCGGCCGGGTACAAGGAAATAAATGAGAGATAATGGCTGAGATAATTCCAGACAGCAGGAGAACAAGGATAATTATTCCTCACACACACAGTAACAATGTCCAGGAAATCCCTGAGACTGTATACAGAGGATGATTTATAGACAGAGATACACACACAGACTGTATACAGAGGATGATTTACAGACAGAGATACACACAGACTGTATACAGAGGATGATTTACAGACAGATACACACACAGACTGTATACAGAGGATGATTTACAGAGATACACACACAGACTGTATACAGAGGATGATTTACAGACAGAGATACACACAGACTGTATACAGGACTGTATACAGAGGTGAAGGATTGTACAGACACAGACATTTATACACAGACGATACACAACATGATTTACGACAGACTACACCCGACTGACTGTATACAGAGGATGATTTACAGACAGATACCACACACAGACTGTATACAGAGGATGATTTACAGACAGATACACACACACAGACTGTATACAGAGGATGATTTACAGACAGAGATCCACACACAGTATACAGAGGAATTTACAGACAGACCACACACCTGTATACAGAGGATGATTTACAGACAGAACCACACACACACAGAACTGTATCCACAGACAGACGAGAGTGATTTACAGACAGATCCACACACAGACGTGTATACAGAGGATGATTTACAGACAGATCCACACAGACTGTATACAGAGGATGATTTACAGACAGATGTACACACAGATTTTACAGACAGATACACACACACGACTGTATATACAGAGGATGATTTACAGACAGATCCACACACAGACTGTATACAGAGGATGATTTACAGACAGATCCACACACAGACTGTATACAGAGGATGATGTTACAGATGACAAGAGATCCAGAGTGATTTATACACAGAACGATACAGAGGAGATACAAGAACACAGACTGTATACAGAGGATGATTTACAGAGATATCACACACACAGACTGTATACAGAGGATGATTTATAGACAGAGATACACACACAGACTGTATACAGAGGATGATTTACAGACAGATACACACACAGACTGTATACAGAGGATGATTTACAGACAGATACACACACAGACTGTATACAGAGGATGATTTACAGACAGAGATCCACACACAGACTGTATACAGAGGATGATTTACAGACAGATCCACACACAGACTGTATACAGAGGATGATTTACAGACAGATCCACACACAGACTGTATACAGAGGATGATTTACAGACAGATCCACACACAGACTGTATACAGAGGATGATTTACAGACAGATCACACACAGACTGTATACAGAGGATGATTTACAGACAGATCCACACACAGACTGTATACAGAGGATGATTTACAGACAGAGATACACACACAGACTGTATACAGAGGATGATTTACAGAGATACACACACAGACTGTATACAGAGGATGATTTACAGACAGATACACAGACTGTATACAGAGGATGATTTACAGACAGAGATACACACACAGACTGTATACAGAGGATGATTTACAGACAGATACACACACAGACTGTATACAGAGGATGATTTACAGACAGATCCACACACAGACTGTATACAGAGGATGATTTACAGACAGAGATACACACACAGACTGTATACAGAGGATGATTTATAGACAGAGATACACACACAGACTGTATACAGAGGATGATTTAAAGAAAGATCCACACACAGACTGTATACAGAGGATGATTTACAGACAGATACACACACAGACTGTATACAGAGGATGATTTACAGACAGATCACACACAGACTGTATACAGAGGATGATTTACAGACAGATCCACACACAGACTGTATACAGAGGATGATTTACAGACAGAGATACACACACAGACTGTATACAGAGGATGATTTACAGACAGAGATACACACACAGACTGTATACAGAGGATGATTTACAGACAGATACACACACACGACTGTATACAGAGGATGATTTACAGACAGATCCACACACAGACTGTATACAGAGGATGATTTACAGACAGATCACACACAGACTGTATACAGAGGATGATTTACAGACAGATCCACACACAGACTGTATACAGAGGATGATTTACAGACAGATACCACACAGACTGTATACAGAGGATGATTTACAGACAGATCCACACACAGACTGTATACAGAGGATGATTTACAGACAGAGATCCACACACAGACTGTATACAGAGGATGATTTACAGACAGATACACACACAGACTGTATACAGAGGATGATTTACAGACAGATACACACACAGACTGTATACAGAGGATGATTTACAGACAGATACACACACAGACTGTATACAGAGGATGATTTACAGACAGATACACACACAGACTGTATACAGAGGATGATTTACAGACAGAGATACACACAGACTGTATACAGAGGATGATTTATAGACAGAGATCCACACACAGACTGTATACAGAGGATGATTTACAGACAGATACACACACAGACTGTATACAGAGGATGATTTACAGACAGAGATCCACACACAGACTGTATACAGAGGATGATTTACAGACAGATCCACACACAGACTGTATACAGAGGATGATTTACAGACAGATACACACACAGACTGTATACAGAGGATGATTTACAGACAGATCACACACAGACTGTATACAGAGGATGATTTACAGACAGATCCACACACAGACTGTATACAGAGGATGATTTACAGACAGATACACACACAGACTGTATACAGAGGATGATTTACAGACAGATCCACACACAGACTGTATACAGAGGATGATTTACAGACAGATCCACACACAGACTGTATACAGAGGATGATTTACAGACAGATACACACACAGACTGTATACAGAGGATGATTTACAGACAGAGATACACACAGACTGTATACAGAGGATGATTTACAGACAGAGATACACACAGACTGTATACAGAGGATGATTTACAGACAGATCCACACACAGACTGTATACAGAGGATGATTTACAGACAGAGATACACACACAGACTGTATACAGAGGATGATTTACAGACAGATACACACACAGACTGTATACAGAGGATGATTTACAGACAGATCACACACAGACTGTATACAGAGGATGATTTACAGACAGATCCACACACAGACTGTATACAGAGGATGATTTACAGACAGATACACACACAGACTGTATACAGAGGATGATTTACAGACAGATCCACACACAGACTGTATACAGAGGATGATTTACAGACAGATCCACACACAGACTGTATACAGAGGATGATTTATAGACAGAGATACACACACAGACTGTATACAGAGGATGATTTACAGAGATACACACACAGACTGTATACAGAGGATGATTTACAGACAGATCCACACACAGACTGTATACAGAGGATGATTTACAGACAGATCCACACACAGACTGTATACAGAGGATGATTTACAGACAGAGATACACACACAGACTGTATACAGAGGATGATTTACAGAGAGATACACACACAGACTGTATACAGAGGATGATTTACAGACAGATACACACAGACTGTATACAGAGGATGATTTACAGACAGAGATACACACACAGACTGTATACAGAGGATGATTTACAGACAGATCCACACACAGACTGTATACAGAGGATGATTTACAGACAGAGATACACACAGACTGTATACAGAGGATGATTTACAGACAGATACACACAGACTGTATACAGAGGATGATTTACAGACAGATCCACACACAGACTGTATACAGAGGATGATTTACAGACAGATCCACACACAGACTGTATACAGAGGATGATTTACAGACAGATACACACACAGACTGTATACAGAGGATGATTTACAGACAGAGATACACACACAGACTGTATACAGAGGATGATTTACAGACAGATCCACACACAGACTGTATACAGAGGATGATTTACAGACAGATCCACACACAGACTGTATACAGAGGATGATTTACAGACAGATACACACACAGACTGTATACAGAGGATGATTTACAGACAGATACACACACAGACTGTATACAGAGGATGATTTACAGACAGATACACACACAGACTGTATACAGAGGATGATTTACAGACAGATCCACACACAGACTGTATACAGAGGATGATTTACAGACAGAGATCCACACACAGACTGTATACAGAGGATGATTTACAGACAGATCCACACACAGACTGTATACAGAGGATGATTTACAGACAGATACACACACAGACTGTATACAGAGGATGATTTACAGACAGATACACACACAGACTGTATACAGAGGATGATTTACAGACAGATACACACACAGACTGTATACAGAGGATGATTTACAGACAGAGATACACACACAGACTGTATACAGAGGATGATTTACAGACAGATCCACACACAGACTGTATACAGAGGATGATTTACAGACAGATACACACACAGACTGTATACAGAGGATGATTTACAGACAGAGATCCACACACAGACTGTATACAGAGGATGATTTACAGACAGATCCACACACAGACTGTATACAGAGGATGATTTACAGACAGATACACACACAGACTGTATACAGAGGATGATTTACAGACAGATACACACACAGACTGTATACAGAGGATGATTTACAGACAGAGATACACACAGACTGTATACAGAGGATGATTTACAGACAGATCCACACACAGACTGTATACAGAGGATGATTTACAGACAGAGATACACACACAGACTGTATACAGAGGATGATTTACAGACAGATCCACACACAGACTGTATACAGAGGATGATTTACAGACAGATCCACACACAGACTGTATACAGAGGATGATTTACAGACAGATACACACACAGACTGTATACAGAGGATGATTTACAGACAGATCCACACACAGACTGTATACAGAGGATGATTTACAGACAGATCCACACACAGACTGTATACAGAGGATGATTTACAGACAGATACACACACAGACTGTATACAGAGGATGATTTACAGACAGATACACACACAGACTGTATACAGAGGATGATTTACAGACAGATACACACACAGACTGTATACAGAGGATGATTTACAGACAGATCCACACACAGACTGTATACAGAGGATGATTTACAGACAGAGATACACACACAGACTGTATACAGAGGATGATTTACAGACAGATACACACACAGACTGTATACAGAGGATGATTTACAGACAGATACACACACAGACTGTATACAGAGGATGATTTACAGACAGAGATACACACACAGACTGTATACAGAGGATGATTTACAGACAGATCCACACACAGACTGTATACAGAGGATGATTTACAGACAGAGATACACACACAGACTGTATACAGAGGATGATTTACAGACAGATCACACACAGACTGTATACAGAGGATGATTTACAGACAGATCCACACACAGACTGTATACAGAGGATGATTTACAGACAGAGATACACACACAGACTGTATACAGAGGATGATTTACAGACAGATCCACACACAGACTGTATACAGAGGATGATTTACAGACAGATCCACACACAGACTGTATACAGAGGATGATTTACAGACAGATCCACACACAGACTGTATACAGAGGATGATTTACAGACAGATCCACACACAGACTGTATACAGAGGATGATTTACAGACAGATACACACACAGACTGTATACAGAGGATGATTTACAGACAGATACACACACAGACTGTATACAGAGGATGATTTACAGACAGATACACACACAGACTGTATACAGAGGATGATTTACAGACAGATCCACACACACAGACTGTATACAGAGGATGATTTACAGACAGATCCACACACAGACTGTATACAGAGGATGATTTACAGACAGATACACACACACACAGACTGTATACAGAGGATGATTTACAGAGATACACACACAGACTGTATACAGAGGATGATTTACAGACAGAGATACACACAGACTGTATACAGAGGATGATTTACAGACAGATACACACAAAGACTGTATACAGAGGATGATTTACAGACAGAGATACACACACAGACTGTATACAGAGGATGATTTACAGACAGAGATACACACAGACTGTATACAGAGGATGATTTACAGACAGATACACACACAGACTGTATACAGAGGATGATTTACAGACAGAGATCCACACACAGACTGTATACAGAGGATGATTTACAGACAGAGATACACACACAGACTGTATACAGAGGATGATTTACAGACAGATACACACACAGACTGTATACAGAGGATGATTTACAGACAGATCACACACAGACTGTATACAGAGGATGATTTACAGACAGATACACACACAGACTGTATACAGAGGATGATTTACAGACAGAGATACCACACAGACTGTATACAGAGGATGATTTACAGAAGAGATACACACACAGACTGTATACAGAGGATGATTTACAGACAGATACACACACAGACTGTATACAGAGGATGATTTACAGACAGATCCACACACAGACTGTATACAGAGATTTGCAGACAGATACACACACAGACTGTATACAGAGGATGATTTACAGACAGATACACACACAGACTGTATACAGAGGATGATTTACAGACAGAGATACACACAGACTGTATACAGAGGATGATTTACAGACAGAGATACACACACAGACTGTATACAGAGGATGATTTACAGACAGATCCACACACAGACTGTATACAGAGGATGATTTACAGACAGATACACACACAGACTGTATACAGAGGATGATTTACAGACAGAGATACACACACAGACTGTATACAGAGGATGATTTACAGACAGATACACACACAGACTGTATACAGAGGATGATTTACAGACAGAGATACACACAGACTGTATACAGAGGATGATTTACAGACAGATCCACACACAGACTGTATACAGAGGATGATTTACAGACAGATCCACACACAGACTGTATACAGAGGATGATTTACAGACAGATCCACACATACAGACTGTATACAGAGGATGATTTACAGACAGATACACACACAGACTGTATACAGAGGATGATTTACAGACAGATCCACACACAGACTGTATACAGAGGATGATTTACAGACAGAGATACACACACAGACTGTATACAGAGGATGATTTACAGACAGAGATACACACACAGACTGTATACAGAGGATGATTTACAGACAGATCCACACACAGACTGTATACAGAGGATGATTTACAGACAGAGATACACACACAGACTGTATACAGAGGATGATTTACAGACAGATCCACACATACAGACTGTATACAGAGGATGATTTATAGACAGATACACACACAGACTGTATACAGAGGATGATTTACAGACAGAGATACACACAGACTGTATACAGAGGATGATTTACAGACAGAGATCCACACACAGACTGTATACAGAGGATGATTTATAGACAGATCCACACACAGACTGTATACAGAGGATGATTTACAGACAGAGATACACACACAGACTGTATACAGAGGTGTATAATCTATTGTCTTCTCGTTATATTGTGTTATTTCAATGTCAGGCACATGTTTGAGGTTTTTATTTAGAGCTGGATGTTTTTATTTTAAGCAAAGGTTTGGAAAAATAATTAAGTTAATTTGGAGTCGAAAATTCAGAAATGAAATTTATCCCTGTATTGTACAATGACATCTCTGCATCAGCCACGGCCTGAAATCCATCCACAAACGTTCCAAATGGGTCTTTTAATGGTCGTTAAATGGGCGCGTGGTGTTATAGACTAAAGCAGGGATCCTGGAATTAAGTCTCAAATGACAGAATTATTTTACCTCCTTTTCTGTGATATTTCAGCTCATGGAACGCTTTACATTTGCAAAAAATTAAGAACTGCACAACATAGAAAGAGTAGAATTCTTCTTTCAGTTTACTTAACCGGTTCACTGTAAATGTCAGCCGTGTCTCCAGGACCTCTCACGGTGCGATGACATGGTAAAGTATGTCTTTTTGCTGTTGACACAAACAGGGTTATCAGAGAGTGTGAAAAAAGCAGGAGAATGAAAAATTCTAGGTCAAAATAGCCGATTTGGAAAGTGAGATGAAAGGGAGAATTTTTCTGGTTTGGCTATTTTGACCCTAGAATTTTAATTCTCCTGCTTTCACGCTCTCTGAATAATTTTCTTGCAACAGGTTGACGTTCCTGGAGGGATCAGCCAAATGACAAATGATTTAGGTAAACTTAAAAAATGGTCGGAGTTGTGACAATGAGTTTTAATTGGATAAATGCAAGATAATGCACCTGGACGTAAAAACCCAAGGGCTGAATATAGAATAGTTGATACATCTGAGGGTGGGATTTACGGGTTATTATTGCAGAGGATCTAAAGGTAAGTAGTCAATGTAATAGAGCAGCAGGAAATGCTGGCAGAAATGCTTGGAAATGCTGCAGAATGCTTGGTTGTGTAGGGAGAGTATTAGCAGTAGGAAAAAGGTAAGTGCTCATGCCACTGTACAGAGCACTGGTGAGACCTCACTTGGAGTACTGTGTGCAGTACTGGAGACCGTATCTCCAGAAGGATATAGACATCTTAGAGAGAGTTCAGAGAAGGGCTACTAAAATGGTGTACGGCTTGAAGGAGAAAAGTTACCAGGAAGGCTTAATGATCTTAACGTGTACAGCTTGGAAAAAAGACGAGACAGAGTAGATATGATAGAAACATTTTATACATAACGTAGGGAATCCACAAGGTAGAGGAAGGGAGTATATTTAAAAGGAAACAAAGTAGCAAAACAAAGAGGACATAGTCTTAGATTAGAGGGGCAAAGGTTTAAAAGTAACATCAGGAAGCATTATTTTACTGAGAGGTGGGTGGATACATGGAACAGCCTTCCAGTAGAAGTGGTAGAGGCCAGAAACAGTAATTGAATTTAAGCAAGCATGGGATAGGCATAAGGCTATCCTAAACAAAAGATAAATCCAGGTAAAGTATCCATGTAATTGGGCAGACTAGATGGGCTGAAAAGGTTCTTAGGCTAGGGTCAAATGAAAGCATTGTTCCCCACGCAACGTGAAAAAGTGCGTCCGAACACATTGACGTATTTTTTCACGGAATGCGCAAAAAACGGTCAGACGACGCCATTTTTGTGCGTGATTTTTTACGGATCGTCAATAAAACTCTTGCTGCGTCTGGAAGTTATATAGGCTGGACATTAGCAGCGTCTGACATCTCCTAATCAGCACACACGCTGCCGCAGCGCCACTCTGTATGTGTCAGTACTAGCGGTTCTGCATTCTTGAAAAAATGCGTTCAAATCCACTTGCGTTGCACGGCCGGACTCGTGCGACCGTACTTCGTATATTGGCTGTCATTGCCCGTAATTTGCTGCTAGTGCGGCGCGTGATTAAGTGCGCCAGAACGCACGTTAAAAGTGCGCTGGTCTGACCCCAGCCTTATCTGCCGACATTTTCTATGTTTCTATGACATCAGAAAGGGACTCCCACCACGTCTTCGCAGGCAGGGAAATCCCTACGGTGGAGACACAGGAGTTCTTTGGACTCCCAAATCTCCTGAACCATAACAGAGGGACATGCAAGACCAGAGCATTCCAGTGAACCCAAACATGCCCAAATGATATGTAAAAATAATAAATAAAAAAAATTAGTTTTTCCATTTTATCTGTTCTTTTTCTATTAATGCAGCACTACTGTTCACTTTTCAATTATAAAAGTGAACAATGATACTGCACTAACTCACCTTCCATTTCCGAACACTGCCAGCAAGTGTGGAGGTGATGGCATAATCCATTATTACGCATTGGTTCATCGACAACCTAAACCAACACACTGCTGCAGGGGCACTGTGGAAAGCTGGTCTCTGATATTCACAGAACACAGGGTCAAGCGAGGCGTCATTGGAAATTTCAAGAGTCTGGCCTTTCTAATGATACCACACATAACCATGTAAAATGTTGTGTAAAAAAAATAAATAAAAAAAACTATACAAACAAACCTACAAGAATTTATTTTTGGCATTCCACAGCAATGGCATTGTCTAGTCACGTTTACAATCAGCAATACCACTGCTGTTACTCACCCTCTCATGTCCCACGCCCTAGAAGTCAAATGTAAACCGTATATCGGTAACAGTGCTTTTGGGCTGACCGCGCTGGTCAACTCTGACGTGGAAATATATCTGCACACTGATTGGTCACTGTTACTCCACTCTATGTGTGCTATATAAGCCAAATCCACGGACCATCAAATTTAAGCTATTTTTATTCTACACGTTTGTGTGTGTGTCTTTATTGCTTCCCGCTAGCGCTGCGCCACACCTTGTGTGAGCAACAAAGGAATACAGAAATCTTCTGGGTTTCATGTCTTGGTAAATAATATAAATTAATCCCTTTCAATTTCTAATAGTTTTATAAAATTCTCCATTAGAAAAACGACTTTAAGCGTAATGAGGCGCATTATTTTAAATGGAAGCTTCCAGAACAATCTCTACTTGTCAAGCTGATATTAAAGGGTTATTCACAACCTCAGAACAGGCTCCGAATTGCACCAAGTGGTGAATTTCCACCGTAGGAGCAATTTCGGGCAATTCACCTATTCACAAAGCTGTTATTACCTGCGAATACGTTGCATTTCGCCGCAATTTGATACGATTCGGCAGCTCTGAAAAAGGTCCCATTGAGAGCTAAGGATTTGTCCATTTACAGAACGCAAAATTGCGTCAATGACCTGAATTCGGAGTTTCAGTTCGACAGGTTTAAACAGGTGAATCCCATAGATAAACGATATTTCATTTTTTTACGATGAGATTATTTTATTTTTTTTAAAAAAAACTTTAATTCTTTTCATTCTTTACAATAAGTTTTCTTAAAGTAAAAGACAGCGTGAATCTGCCTTTTCTGAGTGTACTTGTAAGATCATTAAGGCTGCTCAATATATCGGTGCCGCAAGCTAGAAGATATGTGTTTACAAGCTCGAAAACACGAATATAATAGAAAAGAATAAAACACTTCCAGGCGAACCTTACTGAAATTTACACTTTCTTTAAAACCAAAAATGGGCCGATGTGCAAACATCTAATGAATTAATATTTAAACCAAACAGTGGTTATATATAATGATAAATGTGTATAACTTAAGGAATACTTCCCCCCCATATATATGTCCCACTACCCCCCTCCTCCCATATGCTTTGGCAATGCTAAAATGTATTTGGTCCTGCAATAAAGCTTATTTTGATTTGATTTGATTTGATTTGAATACTTATAGTTCAGTGGTGTTTCTTTTTTCCCTTCTCTCAGCATGGGGTCCTGCGATGTAGCTGTTCGGTATCCAAGAAAAAAGACAGCAGAGCGGCAGATAATTCAATTAAAATGCATTTATTAGGGGGCGTGGTCTGGAGCCGAACGGGAGCGACGTGCCTGAGAGGAGCTCCCGCATTGCAGCAATTATAACACGGCAAATATTGTTTAATTTCCCCACATCGGAGGAACCGCGGGTCTGAGGGGGCCATACAGGACCGAGGGGGAGTCGCATCCACCGTTCCGTTCCCGTTAGACGCTGCGGAGGCATCGCAGGCGGAGCACGGGCCTGCACCACGTGTGGAGCCTGAGTCCGGTGAGCCTGTGCACTCGCTGGGCTGCACTTCCGGGGTCGCGGTCGGGGACCC
>RXON01004248.1:0-21394 GCA_009667805.1 Leptobrachium leishanense | reverse complement strand
CAGGGACAGTACATGCATCAATGACACAATTCCTTTAGAGTTCCTGCTGGAGCGCACTCTGCGGGGAATTATAGATGTGGCACAAGAGGCAGAGCAGTGGGAGGAAGAGGAGGCTTTCCCTAGCTCTCAAGGCCCCAGTCTTTATGCAGACAGCATTCCTGCGGGTCCTCAGATCAGACAGGAGGAGGATGAGGAGGATGAGGAGGAGGAGGAATATTTAAGTAGTGGGGGCATTAAAAGTGGGGATTCCTTAAGGGAGGGTTTTGTGTGCCCAGAAACCCAAGGACTAGTACGTGGCTGGGAGGAGGAAGTGCACGATGGGGTCATCCTCATTGACCAGGAAGACTTGGAAGCTAATGCCACCTCCAACCTACGCTGCATGGGCTCCCTTATCCTGCAAAGCCTGGTAAAGGATCCCAGGATTCGTGCTATCAAGGAGAGGAATCATTACTGTTTGGCAAGCCTTCATGATTCACGATACAAGGGTAATGTTGCAGAGCTCATCCTGCCCACACAGAGGGAGGACAGGATGAAACAACTTGAGGCCGCTCTAAAGCAACACTTGTGTAACACCTTTCCAGGAACTGGTAGGTTACCAAGTGATGACACAGGTGCATTATAAAAATGAATCAGTCATGGATCAGCAGCTATCAATCTCCTGATGCTGACGTAGCTGAATACTGAATACTCTTCTGCATTACCATAACCTCCACCTCTGCACTCTTCCACAGAGGGGTTACTTATGGTGTGAATGCACTTGCTGCGACCACAGGTAAAATATTTGGGTGCACTGCCACTGACGCCTATACGAGATTCATATCATTTTAATATTTGACTGCAGGGTCCAACCCTGTACTCTTCCACAATACAACAGAGGGTTTACTTATGATGTGAAGGCACTTGCAGCCACCAAAGGCACAATATTTGGGTGCACTGCCACTGACGCCTATACCAAATTCATATCATTTTAATATTGGACCACAGGGTCCACCACTGCACTCATACCACAGAGGGGTTACGGTTACAAAAAATTTGGGTGCACTGACGCCTGTAATAGATTCATATCATTTTAATATTTGTCCGCAGGGTCCAACCCTGCACTCTTCCACAACACCACAGAGGGGTTATTTACGGTGTGAAGGCACCCTGCAGCCACCAAAGGCATAATATTTGGGTGCACTGCCACTGACGCCTATACCAAATTCATATCATTTTAATATTGGGTCACAGGGTCCACCACTGCACTCTTCCACAATACCACAGATGGGTTACTTACGGTGTGAAAGCACTTGCTGCCACCAAAGTAAAAATATTTGGGTGCACTGACGCCTGTACCAGATTCATATCATTTTAATATTGGACCGCATGGTCCACCACTGCACTCTTCCACAATACCACAGAACGGTTACTCTCTGTGGTTACTAGAGTGGTTTCCAGCTGATGAAGCCAGTTGATCTGGCGAAACGCGTTCTGGCCACCTGGCAGTGCCAGCAGTATTGCTTTTATGTTTTAATAAATTCTTTTTTTAATTTTATTCATCATATCCCCGTTTCTTTGGAAGTCCTGGGAGTTCAAAAGGTTTTTTGGACTTAACCTTCAATAAGTCCATACACGCGCACACCTCGAGCTTGGTCCATAAGCTCCAACGCATGTGAGTTGGCAATTTATACATCCTTATATGCTATTACATTCACGAGATCTGCACGAGAAAGTTTCTCTTGTTTTTTGTGTTACATGTGAGAAGAATCTCCTTCTATGAGTAGGTGTGGGTCACCTTCTCAAGCAAAGAACTTAAGTACCCAAATGCGTCTATCCACTCAGAGCCAGTGTTCGGGCTCCATATTTGTGAGTGTAAACACCATATAATCTTCTCTTGGAATTTGTTAAGCATTCTACACGATTATTTTGTTCTGTTTTTTCATATGATCCATGTGGACAAGTGAACTAAGAGAACCACCGGATACCCTTAGGCGGCTTCCATCGCACTACCAGATACGTACTGTATCTAGCATATATGCCCTCTTGGAGGGCACTCTAAAAATCAAACGTTCGGGTCCCATTGACTTACATTGAGTTCGGATCTTGTTCAAGTTCGAACTCGAACTTCTGAAATTGTTCAAGTTCGAACTCGAACCGAACACGGGGGCGTTCGGCTCATCCCTATTCCAGCGCAGCCGCGTTCTCGCAAGCTGGGTAGGTGGTTCCCTGCGAGCGGCCAAGCTGCATGCCACCGATAGCAGGGAGAAGAACGGCCAACGGTGGCTATGGTATTCTCGCCCCTGGCCTGCTTCCCTTTGCAGCTGTGCCCGAGGTGAGCGCCTCACTCGCCTCGCCCTCCCTACGGCGCTGCGGGCCACTGTTCTTGTTGTGGGATGAGAGGTGAGTATTTGATTTAGTGAAATTAACAGCAGTGCAAATCGAATGAAAGTCGAACAGTATTAGCAGATTCTGATTATTCCATGCATGCATAATGGTTTAAAGTTCAAGTTCAGTATCTTCAAATTTCAGGAATATATCGTCAATGAATCTCATGTATTAACGCAAGCCATATGGAAGTGCTGGACTGACATAATCTTGCGCGTACACATATATAAATGCACACATTGGAGCCATCGCTCGATAATATGTAAGGACTTATTATTGTGTTTTCATATCAGCTTCTGATTGAAACCGCCTTCAGTGATTTTTCTTTGTTAGAGTGTATTGTAATATATGTTACATAGCTTTATTGACCGTGTCCTCTGGTTCTGGGCTTTGTAGATTCCATGGCAACCTTGTGTGTTATGGATCCTCTTCCGATTCCGGCATGGTGGCGTCAAGGGGGTTGGGATTTCACCAATGATTCTAATTGTAAATGTATTTATATATTTGTTCATTGTATTGTGTTTTTTGGTCTTGATAAAAGTCCTTCAGGACTGCAACGTCGACTTTAATAAAAAAAAATTTTTTTGGGGTAAAATATTTTTATTGGCAAAGTATAAAATATAAGTCGCATAAGAGACAATATTGTCACAATAATGTAGAATACAATCAAAGTGCCTCTTGGTCATAGACAGGGACGAAATTTTTATAATATAACAAATTCTAAATTAACTCTAACTAAAAAGGTGATCATCGTATCCTTAAATAAACGGCAGTAAAGCTAGTACCAGAATGGTATGTCAAGACAACACAGCCCAGGCTCGAATCTAAATTCACCTCTGACCCTCCATAACCGGTCGATTATCTTACGAGACCTCTTGTTCCTCCACCGGTGACCTGTCTGATACCGTTATTGAACGAAGGTTCGAGGACCCTGGACGCCAGATCGCATAAAATTCCTCATATTTACCCAAACTATTGTAGTGCGCTTCTTCTAAAGCTCTGACCCCCTCCACCCTCAGAACCCAATCCCTGACGGTGGGTGCACATTCCCTCCTCCAATATAACGGAATCAGTGCCCTCGCTGCGGTTAACAGAATTGCCAGAAGCGAGTTTTTAAAGGAGGGCATCGAAAAGGGCAGTACAATAAGCAAATAGGCAGAGGGAGTAAATTCCACTTCCAGGCCCCCTAAACGCGATATCTCGTGTGCAACGTCTGACCAGAAGTTTTGAATTTTCGGGCAAGTCCACCATATGTGGACATAGTTACCTCTGGCCACTTTACACCTCCAACAGACATCAGGCAACAATGGATCCATAGCATGTAAAACAGACGGGGTAAGATACCATCTCATAAACAATTTACAATTCGATTCACGAAGCGCCTGACTCCTGGACGCAAAGTATGTAAGTTCGAAAGCCCTGGACCATTCCTCAGCCGAAATATCTACTCCTAAATCTGTTTCCCACTTAAGTAGCAACGGATCAATCAATTTTATAGGCCCCTCTCATTATGTATGAATAAAGATTCACCTGCCCTGATGCTGCCACTAATCACTACAACACTACGCTTATCTCTGCTCTAGACACTCTTGCTCCTCTTCGACTCTGTAAGGCCCCACGCCGCCAGCTTCAGCCCTGGCACACCCTCCAGACTCGCTACCTGCAAAGATGCTCCCGCACCGCAGAGCGTGCCTGGAGAAATCCCGCTCTGAAGCTGATTTTGTTCCCTTCAAGTTTATTCTCCGGTCATACACCTCTGCCTCCACTTGGCCAAACAATCCTTCTTCTCATCTCTTATATCTACGCTGTCCTCCAACCCTAAACGGCTCTGGTCCACCTTCAACACCCTCCTCTACCCACCTGCACCTCCCCCCACAGCTGCCTTCAGCGCTCAAGACCTGGCAGACTACTTCCTCAGTAAAACTTTACTATCAGAACATCCCAACACAAGATAGTTATCTGCCACCTCCACTCCCACAGGTCCCCTCTGCCACCCTCTGCCGCTTCCTCCCAGCCACTGAGGAGGAAGTCAATTCCTTATTGTCCTCCTCACATCTCACCACGTGCCCGCTCGACCCCATTCCCTCACATCTAATTCCTCCCCTCTCCTCCTCCCTCACCCCTCCTCCACACATCTTCAACCTATCTCTCTCCACTGGCTCCTTTCCATCCGCCTTCAAACACGCGCTAGTTACCCCTTTACTTAAGAAACCATCCCTAGACCCCAACTCTCCATCCAACTACCGCCCTGTATCCCTGCTTCCCTTCACATTAAAGCTCTTAGAAAAACTAGTCTTCAACCGCCTCTCCCTCTTCCTGTCCTCCAATTCCCTACTTGACCCCCTGCAATCTGTCTTCGTCCCCTACACTCAACTGAAACTGCCCTCACCAAAGTCACCAACGACCTCCTAACTGCTAAAAAACATGGCCACTATTCTATTCTCATCCTGCTTGACCTCTCGGCTGATTTTGACACTGTTGACCACCCCCTCCTTCTACAGACCCTCAACTCTCTGGGTCTCGGTGACACTGCACTTGCTTGGGTTGACTCCTATTTATCCAACAGGTCCTTCTGTGTGTCCTTTGCTGGTAACTCCTCCTCTTCATTGCCTCTATCTGTTGGTGTACCTCAAGGCTCTATCCTTGGTCCTCCGCTCTTTTCCATCTACACCTCCTCCCTGGGCAAAATCATCAACAGCTTTGGCTTTAATTACCACCTCTACGCTGATGACACTCAGAACTACCTCTCTACCCCTGATCTCTCTCCCCCTGTCCTTTCAAAAGTCAGTGACTGTTTATCTGGCATCTCCTCCTGGATGGCCTCCCACCACCTAAAGATCAACATGTCAAAGACTGAACTCCTACTTATTCCTCCCTCCAATGCCTCCCCACCTCCTGACTTCTCTATCACGGTGGAGGGTATCACCATCTCCCCATCAAACCAAGTTCGCTGTCTTGGAGTTACACTTGACTCTCTTTCCTTCATCCCCCACATCCAGTCTCTTTCCTCCTCCTGCCGATACCAACTGCGTAATATTTCCAGAATTCGGCCATTTCTTACCGCTGTCACCACAAAACAACTCATACACGCCCTGGTAATCTCCCGACTCGACTATTGCAATAATCTCTTATCTGGCCTCCCTCTGACCCGCCTCTCCCCCCTACAATCCATCCTGAACGCCTCCGCCAGACTAATTCACCTCACCCGCCGCTCTGTCTCTGCCGCTCCCCTCTGCGAGTCCCTTCACTGGCTCCCCATCCACTGCAGAATCAAGTTCAAAATCCTTATCCTTACCTACAAAACCCTCACTAACTCAGTTCCCCACTACCTGTCCTCACTAATCACCAAATACACCCCAGCCCGCTCCCTAAGGTCAAACAGTGACCTGCGCCTAGCTTCTCCCCGCATCACCTCTTCCCATGATAGACTGCAGGATTTCTCACGCGCAGCCCCCACTCTCTGGAACGCTCTCCTTCGTACTGTCAGACTTTCCCCTAACTCTCTCCTTCAAATGCTCCCTTAAAACATTCCTATTTAGGGAAGCCGACCCCCCAACTCACTGACGCAACAATCAATCACTCTCACCTTACAGTCCTCTCCTCCTGTTTCCAACCCCAACCCTCCCACATTGTGAGTTCCTACGGGAATAGGGCCCTCATCTCCTCCTGTACTGTTTGTCAAATGTTGTTCAATGTATTGTAACCCTTTCTGTACTGTGCTTATTGTACAGCGCTGCGGAATATGCTGGCGCTTTATAAATAAAGAATAATAATAATAAAAATAGAAGGACCTTTTAAAATAACGGACACCAGGTGGCGCTATCTGATAGAGAATAAGCACCACTTTGAAAACCTTTTCTATGCTATTCGAATCATATAGTAAATGTACATGTAAAAGGAATGTATTATCCATGCAACCTCTGTTTATTGTGTATCTAATCTTTATGCATAACAGGGACGTATTGCCTCTGTCCACATTACTTTAGATTTGCATACCTGCGAGCAGCGCCGCATACAGGGGTATCCCCCCTTTTTTATTGTTTATACTCTGTAACAGTTACAAGGCTCTGCAACAACCCCCTATTGGCAGCACGCAGCAAAAATCAACACCGGCTGTAAAGCGCCAGAAGGGTTACCTTTTGTACCATAGGAAGCAAGGTATGTTTGTCTTGTTCAGACCCACGTGTGCGCTTCACTTCTCTTTTCTAGTAGGATTCATAAAAACTCTGGTATTGGTGATCACACGCTAACCTGGTTCCAATCATATGCGTCTGATAGGTCTCAATTTGTGTCCATTTCTGGCAGCACTTCCCTCCCCCTCCCAGTCACGTGCGGTGTACCCCAAGGCTCAATACTCGGCCCCCTGCTATTCACAATATTCATAAATGATCTGCCCAACGTCTGCAAAGCCTCAACTGTACACATGTACGCAGACGACACTGTAACCTATACCAGCAAACCAAATCTCCCGCAGCTGGAGGCCGTGCTGCAAGAACAATCAGTGGCGTAGCGTGGGTTGTCAGCACCCGGGGCCAGCCAAGAATTGTGCGCCCCCCCCCAACCTGTGGACACGTTATCGATATTGCCCCAGCTCTCACATGGATTTGCCCCCAGCTCATGGATTTGCCCCAGCTCATGGATTTGCCCCAGCTCACACATGGATACTGCCCCAGCTCACACATGGATTTGCCCCAGCTCACGGATTTGCCCCAGCACACACATTTGCCCCAGCACACGGATTTGCCCCAGCACACGGATTTGCCCCAGCACCTCATGGATTTGCCCCAGCTCATGGATTTGCCCCAGCTCATGGATTTGCCCCCCAGCTCATGGATATACCCCAGCTCATGGATTCCCCAGCACATGGATATGCCCCAGCTCATGGATTTGCCCCCCAGCTCATGGATATTGCCCAGCTCATGGATATTCCCCAGCACATGGATTTGCCCCCCAGCTCATGGATATTCCCCAGCTCATGGATTTGCCCCAGCTCATGGATTTGCCCCAGCTCGTGGATATTCCACCGATCATGAATTTGCCCCCCTGCTAATGGATATTCCCCAGCTCATGGATTTTCCCCCCAGCTCATGGATTTTCCCCCCAGCTCATGGATTTGCCCCCCAGCTCATGGATTTGCCCCCCAGCTCATGGATTTGCCCCCAGCTCTCACCTGGATATTGCCCCAGCTCCCGGGCAGTGGGAGTGCCTGCGCGGCTGCCCGGTCCTGAACAGTGAATCGAGTCCGCCCTGTTGATTTGAAGGGGAGGCGGCTGCGTGCGTGCGCAGGTCACGTGGTCCGGCCAGTCAGGTGTACAGAGACTCAGTACCACCTGATTAGACGGACCACGTGACCTGCACCTGCACGCAGGCCCCTTCAATCAACAGGACGGACTCGACTCACTGCTCAGGACCGGGCAGCCGGCAGGCACTCCCGCTGCCCGGCATCTGGGTCCCCTCAACCCGTGGGCCCTTGGGCGGCGCCCGAGGGCCTGGCGGGTCAGTTGGGCCACAAGTTTTGGGGGCGCATAATTTCAAAAGAAATTATGCGCCCCTAACAAAACTGCGCCCGGGGCCACGGCCCACCCCTGCTCCCCCCCACGCTACGCCACTGAGAACAATTCACAGAGGTAGAAAAGTGGATCAAACACAACAAACCTTTTTAAAATACTGACAAAACTGTAACGATGCTCTTTGGAACAAAACCTAAACTACACAAATTGCAAAATCCCCATCTATGTGTTGGGACAAAATCAAATGACACGCTGACCACAGTCACTTCTCTCAAATATCTAGGTATGTGGTTGGACCCTAATCTATCCTTTGGCCCCACATCGAAAAACTCTCATCTAAACTTTACCCCAAACTAGTTGCCCTGTACAGAAACAAATCCTGCCTGAGCCCTGCGGTAAGGCTAGGGTCAGATGAGCACATTTTGTACCGACTGTGCGTCCGTGCAGTACGGACGTACTTACTGACTGACAACAAGGTAGTGGCCACACAGTCCGTTTTTTTCACTGACGTATTTTTTGACTGATGTAGCAGGGAAAATAAATTACAATGAAAAAACATTCTGTCCGTCAAAAATGCTGGACGTGTAAATGCTGGACGTGTAAATGCAGTCCGTCTGACCACGTTCCATCACTCACACACAAAGCTATGCGGACATTGTGGACGTGGCGCACTCTGCACGTCCGTTCTAGCAGTATTACGTTCTTGCCTAACCTGCGTCCGTTTGCAGCGTCCGTCAGTCCCCGCACTTCTGTGCGGACGTACTTCGTGTGTGGGGCTCCATTTAACACAATTGTATGCTATCACGGACGTACGTATGTGCGGACAACACGGACGTTAACACTGCGCTTGTCTGACCCCAGCCTTAGAAAGCAGATTGTACAACAAATGCTTATGCAAGCCATTGAATACAGAGATATAGTGTATGCAGCCGCCCCTCAAACACACCTCCAGAAACTTACTACATTGTATAACTCGTTCTGTCGCTTTGTGCTACAATATAACTACATGACCCACCATTGTGACATGTTAAAAGAACTAAACTGGCCATCACTGGACTCTAGACGCACCCTTCACCTTTCCAACCTGGTGTTTAAGAGCTTTTATGGGAAGCTACCACCCTACCTGAATATGCTGCTTCCCCCGGCAGTTCCATCATCCTATAACCTCTGATCCAGGACCAGCACCTTACTTGCAATACCACAATACAAAAAGCAAGTGGCTCGATCCTCATTTTCCTACAGAGCACCTCAATTATGGAATAACCTCCCAGACGCCATCAAATCTTCCCCCAGGCTAAAGTCACTCGAGCTCCCTATTAACATACCTCAATGCGGAATGCACCTGTAAACATGTACCATAGTGACTATATACAGAATGCACCTGTAAACATGTAACACAGTGACTATATACAGAATGCACCTGTAAATATGTAACACAGTGACTATATACAGAATGCACCTGTAAACATGTAACATAGTGACTATATACAGAATGCGCCTGTAAACATGTAACACAGTGACTATATACAGAATGCGCCTGTAAACATGTAACACAGTGACTATATACAGAATGTGCCTGTAAACATGTAACACAGTGACTATATACAGAATGCACTTTTAAACATGTAACATAGTGACTATATACAGAATGCACCTGTAAACATGTAACACAGTGACTATATACAGAATGCACCTGTAAATATGTAACACAGTGACTATATACAGAATGCACCTGTAAACATGTAACATAGTGACTATATACAGAATGCCCCTGTAACATGTAACACAGTGACTGTATACAGAATGCCTTTGTAAACATGTAACACAGTGACTATATACAGAATGCCCCTTTAAACATGTAACACAGTGACTATATACAGAATGCACCTGTAAACATGTAACACAGTGACTATATACAGAATGCACCTGTAAACATGTAACACAGTGACTATATACAGAATGCACCTGTAAACATGTAACACAGTGACTATATACAGAATGCCCCTTTAAACATGTAACACAGTGACTATATACAGAATGCCCCTTTAAACATGTAACACAGTGACTATATACAGAATGCCCCTTTAAACATGTAACACAGTGACTATATACAGAATGCCCCTTTAAACATGTAACATAGTGACTATATACAGAATGCACCTGTAAACATGTAACACAGTGACTATATACAGAATGCACCTGTAAACATTTAACACAGTGACTATATACAGAATGCCCCTGTAAACATGTAACACAGTGACTATATACAGAATGCACCTGTAAACATGTAACACAGTGACTATATACAGAATGCACCTGTAAACATGTAACACAGTGACTATATACAGAATGCACCCGTAAACATGTAACACAGTGACTATATACAGAATGTACCTGTAAACATGTAACACAGTGACTATATACAGAATGCACCCGTAAACATGTAACACAGTGACTATATACAGAATGTACCTGTAAACATGTAACACAGACTATATACAGAATGCACCTGTAAACATGTAACACAGTGACTATATACAGAATGCCCCTGTAAACATGTAACACAGTGACTATATACAGAATGCCCCTGTAAACATGTAACACAGTGACTATATACAGAATGCACCTGTAAACATGTAACACAGTGACTATATACAGAATGCGCCTGTAAACATGTAACACAGTGACTATATACAGAATGCACCTGTAAACATGTAACACAGTGACTATATACAGAATGCACCTGTGTAAACATGTAACATAATGACTATATACAGAATGTACCTGTAAACATGTAACACAGTGACTATATAACAGAATGCACCTGTAAACATGTAACACCAGTGACTATATACAGAATGCACCTGTAAACATGTAACACAGTGACTATATACAGAATGCGCCTGTAAACATGTAACACAGTGACTATATACAGAATGCACCTGTAAACATGTAACACAGTGACTATATACAGAATGCACCTGTAAACATGTAACACAGTGACTATATACAGAATGCTCCTGTAAGCATGTAACACAGTGACTATATACAGAATGCGCCTGTAAACATGTAAACCAGTGTGACTATATAAAGAATGCGCCTGTAAACATGTAACACAGTGACTATATACAGAATGCGCCTGTAAACATGTTAACACAGTGATATATACAGAATGCACCTGTAAACATGTAACACAGTGACTATATACAGAATGCACCTGTAAACATGTAACATAGTGACTATATACAGAATGCACCTGTAAACATGTAACACAGTGAGTATATACAGAATGCACCTGTAATCATGTAACATTAGTGACTATATACAGAATGCACCTGTAAACATGTAACACAGTGACTATATACAGAATGCACCTGTAATCATGTAACATAGTGACTATATACAGAATGCACCTGTAAACATGTAACACAGTGAGTATATACAGAATGCACCTGTAATCATGTAACACAGTGACATATACGGAATGCACCTGTAAACATGTAACACAGTGAGTATATACAGAATGCACCTGTAATCATGTACAATAGTGACTATATAACAGAATGCGCCTGTAACATGTAACACAGTGACTATATACAGAATGCGCCTGTAAACATGTAACACAGTGAGTATATACAGAATGCACCTGTAATCATGTAACACAGTGAGTATATACGGAATGCACCTGTAAACATGTAACACAGTGAGTATATACAGAATGCACCTGTAATCATGTAACAAAGTGACTATATACGGAATGCACCTGTAAACATGTAACACAGTGAGTATATACAGAAATCACCTGTAAACATGTAACACAGTGACTATATACAGAATGCGCCTGTAAACATGTAACAGTGACTATATACAGAATGCACCTGTAAACATGTAACACAGTGACTATATACAGAATGCACCTGTAAACATGTAACAGTGACTATATACAGAATGCACCTGTAAACATGTAACACAGTGACTATATAAAGAATGCACCTGTAATCATGTAACACAGTGACTATATACGGAATGCACCTGTAAACATGTAACACAGTGAGTATATACAGAATGCACCTGTAATCATGTAACATAGTGACTATATACAGAATGCGCCTGTAAACATGTAACACAGTGATTATATACAGAATGCACCTGTAAACATGTAACACAGTGACTATATACAGAATGCGCCTGTAAACATGTAACACAGTGATTATATACAGAATGCACCTGTAAACATGTAACACAGTGACTATATACAGAATGCACCTGTAAACATGTAACACAGTGACTATATACAGAATGCACCTGTAAACATGTAACATAGTGACTATATACAGAATGCACCTGTAAACATGTAACATAATGACTATATACAGAATGTACCTGTAAACATGTAACACAGTGACTATATACAGAATGCACCTGTAAACATGTAACACAGTGACTATATACAGAATGCACCTGTAAACATGTAACACAGTGACTATATACAGAAACACCTGTAAACATGTAACACAGTGACTATATACAGAATGCGCCTGTAAACATGTAACACAGTGACTAATATACAGAATGCACCTGTAAACTGTAAACACACAGTGACTATATACAGAATGCTCTGTAAGCATGTAACACAGTGACTATATACAGAATGCACCTGTAAACATGTAACACAAGTGACTATATAAAGAATGCGCCTGTAAACATGTAACACAGTGACTATATAACAGAATGCGCCTGTAAACATGTAACACAGTGACTATATACAGAATGCACCTGTAAACATGTAACACAGTGACTATATACAGAATGCACCTGTAAACATGTAACATAGTGACTATATACAGAATGCACCTGTAAACATGTAACACAGTGAGTATATACAGAATGCACCTGTAATCATGTAACACAGTGACTATATACGGAATGCACCTGTAAACATGTAACACAGTGAGTATATACAGAATGCACCTGTAATCATGTAACATAGTGACTATATACAGAATGCGCCTGTAAACATGTAACACAGTGACTATATACAGAATGCGCCTGTAAACATGTAACACAGTGAGTATATACAGAATGCACCTGTAATCATGTAACACAGTGACTATATACGGAATGCACCTGTAAACATGTAACACAGTGAGTATATACAGAATGCACCTGTAATCATGTAACAAAGTGACTATATACGGAATGCACCTGTAAACATGTAACACAGTGACTATATACAGAATGCACCTGTAAACATGTAACATAGTGACTATATACAGAATGCACCTGTAAACATGTAACATAATGACTATATACAGAATGTACCTGTAAACATGTAACACAGTGACTATATACAGAATGCACCTGTAAACATGTAACACAGTGACTATATACAGAATGCACCTGTAAACATGTAACACAGTGACTATATACAGAATACACCTGTAAACATGTAACACAGTGACTATATACAGAATGCGCCTGTAAACATGTAACACAGTGACTATATACAGAATGCACCTGTAAACATGTAACACAGTGACTATATACAGAATGCTCCTGTAAGCATGTAACACAGTGACTATATACAGAATGCACCTGTAAACATGTAACACAGTGACTATATAAAGAATGCGCCTGTAAACATGTAACACAGTGACTATATACAGAATGCGCCTGTAAACATGTAACACAGTGACTATATACAGAATGCACCTGTAAACATGTAACACAGTGACTATATACAGAATGCACCTGTAAACATGTAACATAGTGACTATATACAGAATGCACCTGTAAACATGTAACACAGTGAGTATATACAGAATGCACCTGTAATCATGTAACACAGTGACTATATACGGAATGCACCTGTAAACATGTAACACAGTGAGTATATACAGAATGCACCTGTAATCATGTAACATAGTGACTATATACAGAATGCGCCTGTAAACATGTAACACAGTGACTATATACAGAATGCGCCTGTAAACATGTAACACAGTGAGTATATACAGAATGCACCTGTAATCATGTAACACAGTGACTATATACGGAATGCACCTGTAAACATGTAACACAGTGAGTATATACAGAATGCACCTGTAATCATGTAACAAAGTGACTATATACGGAATGCACCTGTAAACATGTAACACAGTGAGTATATACAGAAATCACCTGTAAACATGTAACACAGTGACTATATACAGAATGCGCCTGTAAACATGTAACAGTGACTATATACAGAATGCACCTGTAAACATGTAACACAGTGACTATATACAGAATGCACCTGTAAACATGTAACACAGTGACTATATACAGAATGCACCTGTAAACATGTAACACAGTGACTATATAAAGAATGCACCTGTAATCATGTAACACAGTGACTATATACGGAATGCACCTGTAAACATGTAACACAGTGAGTATATACAGAATGCACCTGTAATCATGTAACATAGTGACTATATACAGAATGCGCCTGTAAACATGTAACACAGTGATTATATACAGAATGCACCTGTAAACATGTAACACAGTGACTATATACAGAATGCGCCTGTAAACATGTAACACAGTGAATATATACAGAATGCACCTGTAAACATGTAACACAGTGACTATATACAGAATGCACCTGTAAACATGTAACACAGTGACTATATACAGAATGCACCTGTAAACATGTAACACAGTGACTATATACAGAATGCACCTGTAAACATGTAACACAGTGACTATATACAGAATGCACCTGTAATCATGTAACATAGTGACTATATACAGAATGCGCCTGTAAACATGTAACACAGTGACTATATACAGAATGCACCTGTAAACATGTAACACAGTGACTATATACAGAATGCACCTGTAAACATATAACATAGTGACTATATACAGAATGCACCTGTAAACATGTAACACAGTGAGTATATACAGAATGCACCTGTAATCATGTAACATAGTGACTATATACAGAATGCACCTGTAAACATATAACATAGTGACTATATTTCCTACATATTTATTTTCTGTTATTCTGTATATTTGTGTTGTTTTTTTTTAATATCTTGCATTGTATTACTTTGTATTTCTGTAACTGTAACACTTCAATGTTCTTGAATCCAGGACATACTTGAAAACGAGAGAAATCTCAATGTATCCTTCCTGGTAAAATCCTTTATAAATAAATAAATAAATTCCAGGTACACAATGACATATCTGATGAAACACAAAAGTGAGACAACTGATACACTTCAAGACTTTGTAGCGATGACTAGCAACAAATTTCAAAGGAAACCTGGAATAATACGCACCGACGATGGAGGGAATATATGGGTAAGGAAGTGGAATCATACCTAAAGAAACACGTATCATACACCAGACAACCGTACCGTACACTCCAGAACAAAATGGTGTAGCGGAAAGAAAAAATCGCACTCTTATAGAAATGGCCAGACTCTTGATTTCAGATGCCAACCTACACAACGAGTACTGGGGAGAAGCAATAATGACTGCAACATATCTACAGAACAGGCTACCATCTAAAGCAGCTGAAAGTACCCCATATGAAATGTGGAACAGATCAAAACCTAGTATAGGACATATTCAAGTGTTCGGCTGCAAAGCATACACTTACATTCCAAGTGAAAAAACATCCAAGCTGGAGAACACGGCCATAGAAAGGACTTCTAGTGGGTTACAGTGAACAAGTAAGGATATAGAATCCTTCATCCAAAGACCAACAAGGTCACAGTAAGCCGCAGTGTTAGCCCAAGATCAGACAAAATGACTCCTATAAACATGAAGACAATTTGCCAACTGAAACAGCAAGAGATGCTGAGCAAAGTGAAGCTGTGCAGGAGTCAGACCAAGAGGTGCAACTCACATTGATGACGTAACTGTTCACAATCCAGTGGAACCTACTGAGCAACCAGAAATCAGAAGGTCTACTCGGATAACAAAAGTGATCCCACCGCGCAAGCTGTCATATACTGCTAAGACACCGGAGACATCACAGACCGCAAATCTACTAGTGGTTACATCTTCCAGTACGGAGAAGGTACCATCAGCTGGTCTAGTCGAAAACAAGTGAGTGTTGCGCTCTCTTCAACTGAAGCAGAATACATAGCAGCAGCACATACATGTCATTAAGCAGAATACATAGCAGCAGCACATACATGTCATGAATCAGAATACATAGCAGCAGCACATACATGTCAAGAAGCAGAATACATAGCAGCAGCACATACATGTCATGAAGCAGAATACATAGCAGCAGCACATACATGTCATGAATCAGAATACATAGCAGCAGCACATACATGTCAAGAAGCAGAATACATAGCAGCAGCACATACATGTCATGAAGCAGAATACATAGCAGCAGCACATACATGTCAAGAAGCAGAATACATAGCAGCAGCACATACATGTCAAGAAGCAGAATACATAGCAGCAGCACATACATGTCATGAAGCAGAATACATAGCAGCAGCACATACATGTCAAGAAGCAGAATACATAGCTGCAGCACATGCATTCAAGAAAGCAGATACATAGCAGCAGCACATGCATGTCATGAAGCAGAATACATAGCAGCAGCACATACATGTCATGAAGCAGAATACATAGCAGCAGCACATACATGTCATGAAGCAGAATACATAGCAGCAGCACATACATGTCAAGGAAGCAGAATACATAGCAGCAGCACATACATGTCAAGAAGCAGAAACATAGCAGCAGCACATACATGTCAAGAAGCAGAATACATAGCAGCAGCACATACATGTCAAGAAGCAGAATACATAGCAGCAGCACATACATGTCATGAAGCAGAATACATAGCAGCAGCACATACATGTCATGAAGCAGAATACATAGCAGCAGCACATACATGTCAAGAAGCAGAATACATAGCAGCAGCACATACATGTCATGAAGCAGAATACATAGCAGCAGCACCATACATGTCATGAAGCAGAATACATAGCAGCAGCACATACATGTCATGAAGCAGAATACATAGCAGCAGCACATACATGTCATGAAGCAGAATACATAGCAGCAGCACATACATGTCAGGAAGCAGAATACATAGCAGCAGCACATGCACGTAAAGAAGCAGAATACATAGCAGCAGCACATACATGTCAAGAAGCAGAATACATAGCAGCAGCACATACATGTCAAGAAGCAGAATACATAGCAGCAGCACATACATGTCATGAAGCAGAATACATAGCAGCAGCACATACATGTCAAGAAGCAGAATACATAGCTGCAGCACATGCATGTCAAGAAGCAGAATACATAGCAGCAGCACATGCATGTCAAGAAGCAGAATACATAGCAGCAGCACATACATGTCATGAAGCAGAATACATAGCAGCAGCACATACATGTCATGAAGCAGAATACATAGCAGCAGCACATACATGTCAGAAGCAGAATACATAGCAGCAGCACATACATGTCAAGAAGCAGAATACATAGCAGCAGCACATACATGTCAAGAAGCAGAATACATAGCAGCAGCACATACATGTCAAGAAGCAGAATACATAGCAGCAGCACATACATGTCAAGAAGCAGAATACATAGCAGCAGCACATACATGTCATGAAGCAGAATACATAGCAGCAGCACATACATGTCATGAAGCAGAATACATAGCAGCAGCAGCACAGCACATCAAGAAGCAGAATACATAGCAGCAGCACATACATGTCATGAAGCAGAATACATAGCAGCAGCAACATACATGTCATGAAGCAGAATACATAGCAGCAGCACATACATGTCATGAAGCAGAATACATAGCAGCAGCACTTACATGTCATGAAGCAGAATACATAGCAGCAGCACATACATGTCAGGAAGCAGAATACATAGCAGCAGCACATACATGTCATAGAAGCAGAATATAGCAGCAGCACATGCATGTAAAGAAAAAAGCAGAGAATACATAGCAGCAGCACATACATGTCATGAAGCAGAATACATAGCAGCAGCACATACATGTCATGAAGCAGAATACATAGCAGCAGCACATACATGTCATGAAGCAGAATACATAGCAGCAGCACATACATGTCAAGAAGCAGAATACATAGCAGCAGCACATACATGTCAGGAAGCAGAATACATAGCAGCAGCACATACATGTCAAGAAGCAGAATACATAGCAGCAGCACATACATGTCAAGAAGCAGAATACATAGCAGCAGCACATACATGTCAAGAAGCAGAATACATAGCAGCAGCACATACATGTCATGAAGCAGAATACATAGCAGCAGCACATACATGTCATGAAGCAGAATACATAGCAGCAGCACATACATGTCAAGAAGCAGAATACATAGCAGCAGCACATACATGTCATGAAGCAGAATACATAGCAGCAGCACATACATGTCATGAAGCAGAATACATAGCAGCAGCACATACATGTCATGAAGCAGAATACATAGCAGCAGCTCATACATGTCAGGAAGCAGAATACATAGCAGCAGCACATACATGTCATGAAGCAGAATACATAGCAGCAGCACATGCATGTAAAGAAGCAGAATACATAGCAGCAGCACATACATGTCAAGAAGCAGAATACATAGCAGCAGCACATACATGTCAGGAAGCAGAATACATAGCAGCAGCACATGCATGTCATGAAGCAGAATACATAGCAGCAACACATGCATGTAAAGAAGCAGAATACATAGCAGCAGCACATACATGTCAAGAAGCAGAATACATAGCAGCAGCACATACATGTCAAGAAGCAGAATACATAGCAGCAGCTCATGCATGTAAAGAAGCAGAATACATAGCAGCAGCTCATGCATGTAAAGAAGCAGAATACATAGCAGCAGCACATACATGTCAAGAAGCAGAATACATAGCTGCAGCACATGCATGTCAAGAAGCAGAATACATAGCTGCAGCACATACATGGCATGAAGCAGAATACATAGCAGCAGCACATACATGTCAAGAAGCAGAATACATAGCAGCAGCACATACATGTCAAGAAGCAGAATACATAGCAGCAGCATATACATGTCAAGAAGCAGAATACATAGCAGCAGCACATGCACGTAAAGAAGCAGAATACATAGCAGCAGCACATACATGTCAAGAAGCAGAATACATAGCAGCAGCACATACATGTCAAGAAGCAGAATACATAGCAGCAGCACATGCATGTCATGAAGCAGAATACATAGCAGCAGCACATGCATGTAAAGAAGCAGAATACATAGCAGCAGCTCATGCATGTAAAGAAGCAGAATACATAGCAGCAGCACATACATGTCAAGAAGCAGAATACATAGCTGCAGCACATACATGTCAAGAAGCAGAATACATAGCAGCAGCACATGCATGTCATGAAGCAGAATACATAGCAGCAGCACATACATGTCAAGAAGCAGAATACATAGCAGTAGCACATACATGTCAAGAAGCAGAATACATAGCAGCAGCACATACATGTCAAGAAGCAGAATACATAGCTGCAGCACATACATGTCAAGAAGCAGAATACATAGCAGCAGCACATACATGTCATGAAGCAGAATACATAGCAGCAGCACATACATGTCAGGAAGCAGAATACATAGCAGCAGCACATGCATGTAATGAAGCAGAATACATAGCAGCAGCACATGCATGTCATGAAGCAGAATACATAGCAGCAGCACATACATGTCATGAAGCAGAATACATAGCAGCAGCACATGCATGTCAAGAAGCAGAATACATAGCAGCAGCACATACATGTCATGAAGCAGAATACATAGCAGCAGCACATACATGTCAAGAAGCAGAATACATAGCAGCAGCACATACATGTCAAGAAGCAGAATACATAGCTGCAGCACATACATGTCATTAAGCAGAATACATAGCAGCAGCACATACATGTCAAGAAGCAGAATACATAGCAGCAGCACATACATGTCAAGAAGCAGAATACATAGCAGCAGCACATACATGTCAAGAAGCAGAATACATAGCAGCAGCACATACATGTCAAGAAGCAGAATACATAGCTGCACCACATACATGTCAAGAAGCAGAATACATAGCAGCAGCACATACATGTCAAGAAGCAGAATACATAGCAGCAGCACATACATGTCAAGAAGCAGAATACATAGCAGCAGCACATACATGTCAAGAAGCAGAATACATAGCAGCAGCACATACATGTCAAGAAGCAGAATACATAGCAGCAGCACATGCATGTCATGAAGCAGAATACATAGCAGCAGCACATGCATGTAAAGAAGCAGAATACATAGCAGCAGCTCATGCATGTAAAGAAGCAGAATACATAGCAGCAGCACATACATGTCAAGAAGCAGAATACATAGCTGCAGCACATACATGTCAAGAAGCAGAATACATAGCAGCAGCACATGCATGTCATGAAGCAGAATACATAGCAGCAGCACATACATGTCAAGAAGCAGAATACATAGCAGTAGCACATACATGTCAAGAAGCAGAATACACATAGCAGCAGCACATACATGTCAAGAAGCAGAATACATAGCTGCAGCACATACATGTCAAGAAGCAGAATACATAGCAGCAGCACATACATGTCATGAAGCAGAATACATAGCAGCAGCACATACATGTCAGGAAGCAGAATACATAGCAGCAGCACATGCATGTAATGAAGCAGAATACATAGCAGCAGCACATGCATGTCATGAAGCAGAATACATAGCAGCAGCACATACATGTCATGAAGCAGAATACATAGCAAGCAGCACATGCATGTCAAAAGCAGAATACATAGCAGCAGCACATACATGTCATGAAGCAGAATACATAGCAGCAGCACATACATGTCAAGAAGCAGAATACATAGCAGCAGCACATACATGTCAAGAAGCAGAATACATAGCTGCAGCACATACATGTCATTAAGCAGAATACATAGCAGCAGCACATACATGTCAAGAAGCAGAATACATAGCAGCAGCACATACATGTCAAGAAGCAGAATACATAGCAGCAGCACATACATGTCAAGAAGCAGAATACATAGCAGCAGCACATACATGTCAAGAAGCAGAATACATAGCTGCACCACATACATGTCAAGAAGCAGAATACATAACAGCAGCACATACATGTCAAGAAGCAGAATACATAGCAGCAGCACATACATGTCAAGAAGCAGAATACATAGCAGCAGCACATACATGTCAAGAAGCAGAATACATAGCAGCAGCACATACATGTCAAGAAGCAGAATACATAGCAGCAGCACATACAGTTGTGTTCAAAATGATTCAACCCCCAATGCTGTAAAGGGTTTTAGGGAATTAGTGACATTTGTAATTGTATTCAGAATGAAATCCTACAAGGACTTTTTAAAGAACCATATGCAACTAAAATGACATCAATTGGTTTTGTAATACAGTAGTAAATGTTTCTTTTGTGAATTCTTCATTGACACAATTATTCAACCCCTTAAAGAC
>RXON01004246.1:0-28626 GCA_009667805.1 Leptobrachium leishanense | reverse complement strand
TGGAATATCGACCATTTTTCGGATTTTCGGGTCACTTTGCTCGCTTTTTGTATCGATTTTCGTGATTTCGGAAATTTTCTTTTTTTTCGGAACGTCTGTTCTCCTCGTTTCAAAGTGTCTAACTCTATTCGTTTTGATGTAAAGTACTATGGTTTACTTTTTTATACTTTATATATTTTTTATAATAAATTTTTGGTTTGTTTTTCGGATCCGATAATTCATTCTGTCGATACGAGAATTCTGGCGATTCTATCGTGTTTTTTTTTTTTATTAAATAAAGATCCTTTTTTTCTTATGAATATACATTTCACAACTTTATTTATTTAATCACATTAAAAAAATGGTATGAAAGCCAAGGAACAAAAAAAAAAGAACAAAACGATTTAAAAAACGGTAAACTGACTCGAATGGTCTGACTTTAAAAATAAAAACCAGAACAAAAATGTTTTAAAACGGAAAAATAGTTGATCAAAATGATCTGAAATGAAAAAAAATAATAAAATAAAATGATTTAAAACAGACAAAAATATAAATTAACCCTTTCGCTGCTGAGGCATTTCACGGCTTCCCTTCACGCCTGTGTGCGGCACTGCGGTCTGCTGCTGAGCTAATTTTTAACAGTTTCGCTCCTCTTGTTTAAACGCGTTTTGAAGCCTTATTTTATAATATGACCCAGACATGTTATATATCGTTCTTTCCGGCAGACTCGGCAGATGATTCATAATATATCATTATCATATGTATGCGTCATGTCCTGTCTGTATATTATAACAAAAAATGCAATAAAATTAGAATTTTCAATGTTTGTTTTACAAGGTGTAAAGTGTTTTTTTCACATTTTAACATGCGAGTGTTTGCGGTTATATTTTATGAGTTGCGTTTGTTAAAAAAAATTTAAAAGGGGACTTGTTATATTTTTTGGGTGACAATTACACTATTTTTAACAAACGCACCCCATACAAAAATCCTTAGTGCAGCATCATTGTTCACATTATAATTGAAATGGCAACAATATTGCTACATTAACAAAACAAAACAAAAAACCTGTATTTTTTTATTTTTTTATTTAAATTTTTTAAAATTTTTAACATTGTCATGTTTGGTATTGTTGGAAAGGCCATGCTCTGGTCGATCCAAAGATACCAAACATTAACCAACCGATAGCTGCCGCGGATCGGAGATAGGGGTTCCAATGAACCCCCTATCTCCACCATTGGTCACAGTTAGGGGTTAACTCCAAAACTGACGTCATTGTGACGAGGTCTTGGGACTGTCAGCAGCTGCTGTTCCCCCACACTGTTGTCTTCCTGCAAAGACGTGACCATGTTGGCGGGCAGCGTCTTAGCGGGCAGCGGTGGGAGAGAGAGAGCTCATAGCTGAGGAGGTGTTGTGTGAAGCTGCAAACAGGGACAAATAAACTAGACCTGAGCCGCACTAAGGATCTTTGGGTTGTGTCGGAGAAGACTTCACGCAGTGCTGCCATCAATATTTTTTGATAAATTCTTGGTTATACAATGAATGTGACTGTGGACAAAAATCCGTGTTGTGTGACATCGCCTAAGCTTAACAAAAAACCAGGCCACGTCGGTAATCAAATCTCAAGGCAGTACAACAAGGTTGTGTTAGTGTGACATTTTTTGGCCAGGCAGGAAGTGTAGAATGTGCAGTCACATTCATGGCCACAAATATGTTGACAAATTTATGACAAAGGGTCCATAGAAATGTCAATACATTTATGTACATATAATTTTAACAGTGTGGAAACCAAGCAATACATATTAACTTATTAAGTAAGGAAAAGCAACACACACAAACAGGAAAATAGTGAAAAAATAGAAAATTTATTTACAACATATGAACATAGGGAAGGGAACATGCCAAGGATGGCAAACTGCCCAACAAGTTACTGGCATTTGAGGAGATGTTGGAGCTGGTCCGCATCTTGGATTGCAAGGATTACGATTGCTGTAAGGGCCCTTACGGCAGGAAGAATAACACCCGCAAGGATCGTATCCTTGAAAAGCTATGCACCACCATCCTGGAGCTGTTCGGGAAGGACTGGACGAAGGACCATCTCTGAAAACGCTGGTCCGACCTCAAGGCACGCGAGCAGGAGCAGCTGAGGCACATTCTGGAGGAGGCTGCCACTGGTCTCACTGCTGCTCCAGGAGGTCGTCTCGGCATTGTTTATGTGCTCCCGCAGTTCCTGGAGCAGTTCCTGTAGGGTGTTGATGGAGGTAGCTGCCAGGCGAAGCTCACCGATCGCCTCCCGTCGGCGTCTGGCTTCTCCTTCTATATCCAATAAATGAAAGAAGGAAAATACAGTAAGTAAAGCAGGTTTCCTTTTTGACTGAAAGTCTTGAAAAAATATAACAGTAGTATATACCAGTGCTGGCGGCCTCCTGAGGCTCCGACTCCTCTGACTCCTCCCCCACCACCACCGTCAGCATATCCAGTGCTATATGTAAGAAATTAAAGAAATAAAAAATACAGTAAAAAACAAAACTGATTTATTTTTGAACAAAAGTCGATGCAAAATACAACAGTAAAAAAAAAAAACCTGGACTGGCGGCCTCCTGCTGCTCCGGCTGCCTCTCTCCTTCGCCCTCCTCCTGGTCCTCCTCTTCCTCCTCCTGCTCCTCTTGTGCTATACATAAAAAAATTAAATTAAAATACAGTAAACAAAAAATGTTTCTGTTTTTGACCAAAAGTCGTTGCAAAATCAAAACAGTATATACCAGCGCTGGTGGACGCCCGTGGCTCCTCCTCCTCCTCCACTGGGGCACTGGTCCCCGCCCGGGCAGATTCTGCGGCCTTCTTCTTCCTGTCTTCTGCCAAATCCAAAAAATAACACGTAAATAATGAAGACTGGAAAAAATGGTATATCTATACACTATATTGCCGAAAGTATTGCGACACCCCTCCACTACCCCACTACCAGCTTGACACACCACTACTCCCATCTCATAGTTCTAAAGTCACAAAATATTTATTTATTTCCTCTGCACAGACATATATTACCGTTCATTTATATATTTTTTTCAGAAGTAAACATTACGTTTATTCAATAAAAACTATTATTTGTGTTGTGTGCGTACAAAGCGCATTGTGCGACTGCTTTTAGTTATTTTATAGAAGGCCTCAGCCTCAGTTTCACTTTCAGTTTCTGCGAATAATAAAACTGGATATTGCAGAAACAACAACAGAAATCCACCATTTTGTTTTGAAATTTGCATCTAAAGCGTTCAATAAACACACTGCTGCAGCAAACTGAATCGCTGCGCTGCAACAATTCAGCAGCTGCTGAGGATGTATTGAACGCAGCTCTGTTTGGATGCACTTTCAGAAGAACTACATGTCCCACCCTATCACTTAGCAGAGACGCAGAGATTTTTATTGATGCGCAGGTGGGAGCCAATATTGGGCAAGCTGCGGGTCATCTCGTATGCATCACTCAATCACAACAACCCCCCCCCAACACACTACAGTACACACAGTGCCAAAAGAAATCCAGCATTGTAACTTCATCTACATACATCAAATATCACAATTTTCATGAATACGTAAAATCCCAAAAAGGAAGAGCTATGGCAAAAATGCATGTATGACGAGTCGTGAAAACGCAAAGCTATACACAATCACATTGCATGAAAAAAGGGACTAGATAAATCAGCGTATTTCTGTGCACATTAGCACATGCAAGCACATTATTATTATTATACAGGATTTATATAGCGCCAACAGTTTGCACAGCGCTTTACAATATAACATGACACTTACGTTTCGCTATGACGCGGCGGATGCGTCTCAGCTGCTCCTCCTCGCGTACTTTCAAATCAGACCAGCGTTTCCGGAGCTGGTCCTTCGTCCTGTCCTTCCCAAACAACTCCAAAATGGTGGTGCGTAGCTTCTCTAAGATACGATCCTTCTGGCGTTAGACTTCCTGCGGTAAGGGCCCTTCCGGCAATCATAATCTTTACTATCAAAGATCCGGACCAGCTCCAACATCTCTTCAAACGCCATATTGGTGGCCCGTTTCTTCCTGGGTGGTGGTTCATCATGGAGAGATGATGAGGTGCTTGTACGGCACTCCTCTCTTGCAGCGGCCATTATGATGAATAATAAAAACAATATTTTGTTCAAAAAGTTGTCAATAAAACTGGCTCAATAAAGTTACGACATCCGCGCGCGCGCCATGCGCGACCCGCGGACGAATCGGATCTGACCCAAATACGAAAATTCTTATCGGATCATTGGAAACAATAAAAAAAATTACAGAATCAGCGATATAACCGATACTAGTTAAATATACGATGTCCAGACTTACCGAAATGGAACCGAAATCGCGAATGGAACTGAAATCATGAATAGAGGGAAAATAAATTTCGATTTGACACATTTCAAGTCCATTCGAAAATTCCGAAAAATTTTCGATTTGGCAAATTTTTCGTTTTTTTCGGAAAGTCTGTTCTCGTTTCAAAGCAATAGATTTCGATTTGACACATTTCAAGTCCATTCGAAAATTCCGAAAAATTTTCGATTTGGTAAATTTTTCGTTTTTTTCGGAAAGTCTGTTCTCGTTTCAAAGCAATAGATTTCGATTTGACACATTTCAAGTCCATTCGAAAATTCCGAAAATTTTTCGATTCGGCTCGGAAAACAGTTCGGATTCGACTTTTTCGGATCTAAAAAATTTCGGAATTTCGGCCGCATCGAAAGACCCGAATCGGGAAATTTCGTGAAAATTCCGAAATTCCAAAACCCGAAACGCACATCCCTACCAAGCACGGTCCTCAAGTACCCCTAACAGGCCAGGTTTTAAGAATTACTGTGGGGAAAAGCAGACTGAATCCTGCAATCACTGAGCAGCAAATAATATCACCTGTGCTGTGCTTCAGATATCTGGGGAAACCTGACCTGTGGGGGTACTTGAGGACCGTGGTTGGGAACCACTGGTCTAAATGATTGTAGAAAAAAAACTAAAACCTTCTTTTAACAGAGCAAGGTACCTTTTTGTGGCAGGCGCCTGTAGGCACATGCCTTCTCTGCCTAGTTATAGATCCGCCCCTGATGAGCATAAATATTTTGGAGACTGACAAAGGAGTGTTGAGCGTTCCATATGTAAGAAAGCAAGTGCTTTAGAAAATCTTTGACATTATCTTGATAAGTAAAGGTAAGTTCTGCAACACATATAGCAATTTTGGAAAGGAAAGAATTTTGAAAAGGGCAACTCAAAAATGTTACCAGAAGTTTGTTTTATTTTTGGCATTCTGGTAATGGGGAAATCTCTACTGTATAAAAGTTATCAATTCATTTCAGAATGTAGATACCTAAAAATTGAATTGGGAAAGGGGTGAGGACCAGATTGGCTACATGATGGCCCATCAACTTTCTGGTAAGGTTGTATGAGGGGTTTGGGGGGGGGAGAGTCCCTCTTTCTACATATAGTCCCCATCCCATATGTAACGGACAGGGGCCAGATCACCTGATAAAATTAATAACCGTACAATGCTATGGAATCTGTTGGTGACGTATATGAGTGTGTGCCTTCATGGTTAATTATATTCACAGGGGTAATTTAGGTCTGAAAGAAGCCTTTTGTCATCCATAGCACCTCAAGGATCAAAGCTTCTTTGAACTGCAGTGTGAAAACCTTGCTCTGTGGTCAATTCACATCTCTGTAGGGGGGGGGGTACCAGGGACCAAGGCAAGCTGGCACCTTCCCAGGGTCTGAATGGCACCAGGATGACACTAATTAAGATCCAATAAACAGCTGTTTTCTGTTAGAGTTGATAATAAAACATGTGACTTTCTGCATATATCTGGAGAAGACTTTACTTTTTTAGTTATACAGTGGCTAAAAAAAAAAAAAGGTGCTCTGGGAGGTCAAGTGGGCAGTCTGGACACTCCTCAGTGTCCATGGAATCTGAAGAGCCTGGAAGACTTGGTATAAATGTAATCTGCCTGCTCTGGCTGTGTGCTTACTTTTTGGGGTCCATGCAAGTGGTGAGTAATTGCAGTTCTTTTCAACCCAGCCCCTGGGCAGAGATTCCAGTTGTAAGTATAGGGATTTCTGTTATTTTTCCTCTGTTTATTTTCTGCTTGTCAGTAGAAATATTAATTGTAATATCTTTTATATCTGTATATGCACTGTGACCCTTTTCTGATCATAATAAATATATTCCTTTATTAAGCTCTGCCTTTGTCTGATCTAAGAATCACGTTACCTGAAGAGATATTTGTCATAATAGCCTTGAGACCTTGAGTTTCGGGAGCATCTACTAAATTGGGTTTGGTGGGGTCAGTCTAATAAACTGTGTTTTGTGAGTTTAATTGAACAGAGCGTTTCAGGTCACCTCCGTGTCATATTGTTACATCCTCAGCCCCTGCTGTGCTCCCTGGGGGGTCTGGGTATGGTGGGATAGCGTTGGTTGGTAGGGTGCCAGCACTTCCTGCTGGCAGATCGGCGTCTGCAGGGGTGGGGCCAGGTGTCACACATAGCCACCGGCTTTAAAACAGGGCGCGAGTAGTTTCCTCGTCGCCCTGACGTGGAGTTTATTTCCCGCACCGCTATTCTGAGTCTATTGCTATTCCCTGTTGACGACCCATTTCTGTATTTGGTTCCTGCTCCTGTTATTCGACCCGGCTTGTACTTTGACCAGTCTCTCTGCTCGTTTGTATATCGCTGTCTATGAGTATTGGCAATTTAACCCCATGCTTGCCGCTGGGTTTATTGCTCGTTATATGGGTTCTGTCCCATCTTGGTTAGGGATATCGCTTGTGACCTTTCGAGGTACCTTTACCCAACGTACAACTCATGTTCCTGTTCATGTGAAAACCGCAATTTTGCCTAATGTTATTTCTGAAAGCATCTCTGAATATAGAACAACACTGTATGCAAGTTAATACCTTTGGGTAATCGCCCGGTATCTGCAATCCGCAAGTACATAACAGTACAACTTGTTTCTGCTTTTCTGTTGACTGCCCTGCACCTTGAATACTATAAAGACTGTCGAACTACATCTTGTGTTTCTGAGCGTGTCCTAGGTTACCTGTCGGTCACGAAACCTTCAGAGCCTAGAGGCAATTCAGTCAGTCCTTGGGACTCCTTGGCTTTTGAGTTACAGTCTGTATTTTATGAAACTCCTGTATTAATCCAGCAGATACTTTTGCCCTTAAGGATCTCTACTCCGCTACTTGTGGTGAAGCGATACCGCTACCATTACATTATGTCAGGGCCAATGGGTCCGGTAAATTTATCTGAACTCATGTCTAGACTGGGCAGTATAATTAATAAGCAGGTAGAGCAAGATCACCGCATGGATGACTTGAATCAGGCTTTGGTCTACTCATGCTTCAGTTTAAACAATTAGGTGAGGCCTCACCGCCTACTTCTCCTGCAATTGGCAGATCCACTCAAGCAGTCTCTGTTTCGTCTGTGACTGCTACTGAGGTATCGCATGTTCATTTAAAGACTCCCACAAGTTTTAATGGGAGTACTGGGTCTTGTAGAGGGTTTGTAACCCAAATAAATATTATGTTCGAGTTAGAGCCAAGGTGGGTTATGTAATCAATCACCTGACTGATAAAGCTCTACTGTGGGCAACCCCTTTATGGGATCTGAACAGACCAGTGATTTACAATTATGCTGAGTTTATGAATAGCTTGAAACTTACTTTTGATCCAGCTAGAAGGGCAACAGGGGCAGCCAAAGCTTTATGGCGTATTTCTCAAGGCAACCGCCGAGTTGCTTAATATGCTATTGAATTTAAAACATTGTCAGCAGAACTCCAATGGCCAAATGATGTGCTTGTGACGGTGTTTCTTGAAGGAACTTCAGAGAATATAATGCATGACCTAGCACCTCTATCATTACCTGAGGATCTAGAAGACCTCATAGCGCTAGATGATCAGATGCGCGATAGGAGGTCTGGCCGTAACAAGTCACATAAGCCTTCCCAGGCTGCCTGTTCTACTCCTAGGTCGGCTCATGCTGTCTCCCCTCCCAGACCTGTACCCTCTGAACCAGAACCGATGCAATTAGGTCGTTCTGGCATATCTGGAGAGGAGAGACAATTCCGCCTCAGAGGGCATTTTTCGTTTACAATGCCCAAAGCGACCTACTAAACCTAATGTGTCGGGAAATGAGAAAGCCTAGAGTCCGAGAGACGGGTTTTAGGTACTACGATTGTGTCTCTCATGTCTGATAAGAAAATAAATCTCGTGTGGTAGTGCCTGTAACCATTGGTTGGGAAAAGGTCAAATTTGACATAGAGGCATTACTGGATTCTGGGTCTGCAGGTAATTTCCTGCATTCTGGGTTTGCAGCCATCCACCAAGTACCTCTGGTTGAAAGAGAAGTGCCACTTCTCATAGAGAGTATTGATGGTAGGAGGTTGACAAGACCCCATGTCACGCATCAAACAGTTCCTGTTTCTTTCAACACGGGTGTTCTGCATAAACAAAAAATACAGTTACAAATCATAGAATCACCTACTGTACCTATCATTTTGGGTTATCCATGGTTGGCCATACATAACCCTGTTGTGAACTGGGGAAAAGGGGAGTTGGAATCTTGGGGATCTAAATGTTGGTCCAGATGTCTAGGTATGACTGCTACTGTAGGTAGCCTGAACGTTGCCACCGCTCCTCCGCTCTCTACTGAGGTACCAGAGTGGTACAAAGACGTAAAGGAGGTGTTCGATAAAGGTAGATCCGAGATCTTGCCACCTCACAGGCCGTATGATTGTACCATAGACATACTGCCAGGTACCATGCCTCCAAGGGGTCATGTGTATCCACTTTCCCAGAAAGAAAATGATATTATGGAAGAATATATACGTGAAAACCTAGCCAAAGGGTTCATACGTCGTTCTTCCTCTCCTGCGGGAGCCAGGTTCTTCTTTGTTTCGAAAAAGGAGGGGGATATAAGACCTTGCATTGACTATAGAGGGTTAAACAGAATCACTATACGGAATGCCTACCCCATCCCTTTATTATCTGAGTTATTTGACCGCTTAAGAGATGCCAAAATTTACACAAAATTGGATCTTCGTGGTGCGTACAATTTGGTGAGAATCAAGGAGGGCCACGAATGGAAGACTGCCTTTAATACTCACAGTGGTCATTATGAGTATTTAGTAATGCCTTTCGGCTTATGCAATGCACCTGCAGTCTTCCAAGACTTGATAAATGATGTCCTGAGGGACTTTTTGCAAGTCTTTGTAATCATCTATTTAGATGATATACTAATTTATTCTCCTTTTTTTCCCAATTTTTTTTTATTTTTGAAAATATGTCATCAGTACAACAATCAAGGAAGATAAGCATAACGGACACACATAACCAGCATAGAGGGACTCAGCTTATAGAAAGATTGTCAGTTAGAAAACACGTCATAAAGTTAGTAAGAAACATTCCCAAGTGGGAGATCTCCTCCGGACAGAGATAAACTGAGTGCAGTAAATCTAGTCTAGAGAACGTCTACAAGAAAGTAACACAGGTACAAAAAGAAACAAAGGGGGGGGGTGAATGGTAGCTGTCCACATCAGCCCTACGCCAGCAATGATGGTAGGGGAAAAGAAAATAAAGGAAAAGAGAGAGAGGAAAAAATATAAAAAATAATAATAATTAACGTCCGCGTTGGAAAGGAAAGGGGCGGGGGAGCGGCATAAGCTAATATTGTGACTTTCCCGGCTCGCTCCCGGGGGAGGCCGTGGAAGGATAATGTCACGAAGCCCAGGTGTCCGAGGGCCAAGTATGGCAGCCAGAGCCCTGGCAGGTGCCATAGTGGCACGCCTCGGGCATCCTGAAAATGCCCTCCACCCGGGAAAAGAAGATGAAGAAGAAGGGAGAGAAAAAGAAAGGAGAAGAAAAAAGAGAAAAAGGGGGGAGAAGAGAAAAAGGGAACATCATCACTGGTGTGGTATACGCCATAGAAGAGCAATAAGTCACAGGCATAAAAATAAAAACTATATGGAAGTGAGAGGTCCGTACAGATTCAACAAAAGGAAAAAGGGGAGAGGGGGTGACACTCAGCCCGGACAGTCCTCGGCCACATCCCGGGAGAGACCCATGCCAGCTAATAAAGACCAGGCCTCCTCAGGAACAGCGATGGTGCATGGCACATCACCATGGGTGATCTCCAACGAGCCCGCCAATCCCCATCTGTATCTGACCCCTTTAGAGCGAAGGAAGGTCGCCACTTCTCTGAATCTGCGGCGGGCAAGCAAAGTCACAAAGGACAAATCGTGATAGAGTAGCAGCGTCTTCTCCTCAAAGTGGATAGCCGCTCGCGTTCCCGGGCCGTCAAAAGCTTCTCCCACCCAGCGATATCTACAGCCACCGCGACAACGTCTCTCGGGCCTTCCGAGGGGGCCATCGTGGCCTTACGAATACGAAAGGCCGAGGCAAAGATCCCCGGTGAGTCAACCGGCAGACCTAAAATCTGGCGCCCCAGGCGATTCACATAGGGCAACAGGTCAGCAGGAGGCAGCGTCTCCGGGATACCTCGAATCCGTATATTACTGTGGCGATGTGTTGCCTCAAGGACCTCCACGGAGCGAGATAGAAGGGCCAGCTGGGATCGAAGCTCCGTTACTTGGTCGGCTAGGTGGAGTTGAGTAGTCGCCACCTCATTAGATTGTGTTCGCACCTCCAGCACCTGCGTACGGATCTGTGCCACTTCGGCCCACATCCCCGTCACCTCAACCCTCCATACCGACCTCATCTCGTCCATAAACATACACAGGTCACCCTTCGTGGAGGGGAACTCGTCATTACCCTCAATGGCATTGGGGTTGTGATCATGGGCTAATACGGTGGGCAGTGCGACCTTCCGCGATTGTCCCGATGCTGCATGGTGATGAGTGGACGAGGCTGGAGCCCCCAGGGTTCCCAGACCACCAGGTAGCGACGAGGGAGTATCTTCCTACAATGGTCGGTAATCGGCATCCGAGCTCTCCTGCGACGCCTCAGGGGCCGTGGTCGATCCAGGGCGGGCATCCAGCAACGCCCCCGCCAAGGCTTGGCGTTTGGCCTGGGCTCTCTTCTTTGCCGTTGTGCCAGGTGTCTTCCGATCCATCGAGGAGCGCAGCGGGGTTAGCAATTGCATACCTGGTGCTCCGCTATGTGGACAGTAGCATTCTCCGTCCTCAGAAGAGCCATAACCAGACAGGAGGGCAGGGGAGGTGGGGGCCGCCATCCGTGGAACCGGTCCTCCTCCCATGGACTCCCGAATATCCTGCTGAAGGGAACAGTCCGCTGCATCCGGCTGTCTATGGGATTTCCTGCCATCAATGCGGTGAAAAGAGTAAGGCTGGCGAAAAGGAAGTCTGCGGTAGCTGTACAGGGTGTCAGGGATCCAAGATGGTCAACCCAACTAGGCCTTAGTAACAGGCCCGCGCTAGCACGGGGCCGATATTCCGTCTGCGGGTAAAGTGAAGTGCCGCCGGTGCGGTCTACAGTCCAGGCACCTATTAGGGGTCACTCCGAGGGTCGATGGCTGCCGGGTAGGTAAAAAGAAACAAGGATTTCAGATAATCAACAGCGGAGCCCAGCAGCATGCGACTTCTCTCCACGGCAGTTAGCTCCACCTCCCTAATTTATTCTCCTGATGTTAAGACACACATGTCCATGTGAGGACAGTGTTGCAAAGGTTTCTGGAGAGCAAACTATACTGTAAGCTAGAAAAGTGTCTGTTCGACATAACTTCAGTGCATTTCCTGGGGTACATCATCACACCAGATGGGTTTGAGATGGATCCAAAAAAGTTATCTGCCATCAAGGAATGGCCACTACCTCAAGGTTTAAAAGCCATACAAAGATTTCTTGGTTTTACAAACTATTATAGGAGGTTTATCAAAGGTTTCTCTTCTGTTGTGTCTCCCATCACAGCCATGACTAAGAAGGGTGCCCAAAACCAGGTTTGGAGTGACCAAGCCATGCAGGCATTCCAGTTACTCAAAGAGGCATTCGTCACGGCACCTATCCTACGGCATCCAATACCAGGCTTGCCCTTTCAGCTCGAGGTTGATGCATTCGAAATAGGGATTGGTGCAGTTCTGTCTCAAAGAGAGAGTCCTGAGGGACCTGTACATCCTTGTGGGTTTTTCTCTAGAAAAATGACATCTGCTGAGAGAAACTACGACATAGAGAACAGAGAATTACTAGCTGTTATAGCAGCCCTCAAGGAATGGCGCTATTTGCTAGAGGGTACTAAGGATCCCGTGATCATAATCACAGACCATAAGAATCTAGTGTACATGGGAGACGCTAAACGCCTGAATTCCAGGCAAGTCAGGAGGTCACGGTTCCTGTCAAGTTTAAATTTTCTGTTAACATATCGTCCTGGTTCTAAGAACACAAAAGCTGATGCTTTGTCCAGACAGTTTGAGTCATACGAACAGCACACGTTTGACTACAGTCCAATCATTCCTCATGAGAGGATCTTGGGTACCACGGTCTTGACGGTACTGTATCTTCTCCTTTACTGGAAAGAATCCAGGCTGGTCAGGGTGTTGCTCCTCTTGAAAAACCTCCTGGTAAGGTTTTTGTACCTGAGGAGGAGAGAACACAGATGATGATGATTTATCATGATTCCAAGCCTTATGGGCTTTTGGGAATAAATAAGACAGTAGCCACGATTGAGAAACAGTTCTGGTGGGTCGGTATGCGAAGGGATATCAAAGACTACATAGCCACTTGCGAGGTGTGCTGTAGAAGCAAAAATCCCTGGTCCTTACCTGTTGGTCTCCTGCAGCCTTTACCAGTGCCAGAGAGGCCTTGGTCCCACCTCTCAATGGACTTTATTACAGCTCTACCACCTTCCCAAGGGCATACTGTAATCTTTACGGTGGTAGACAGATTCTCAAAGATGGTACACTTCATACCTCTGGTAAAACTTCCTTCAGCTATTGACCTGGTGCCAGTATTTATACAAATTATTGTTAGACTTCATGGGGTTCCTCTGGGAATAGTATCCCACAGAGGAACTCAGTTCGTGTCTCGTTTCTGTCGAGGATTTTGTGAAAACCTCGGTATTGAGTTGAGCTTCTCCTCGGCTTATCACCCACAAACCAATGGGGCCACAGAGAGAGCCAACCAAAGTGTTGAGCAATACTTGCGTTGCTTCGTGTTTGAAAGACAAAATGAGTGGGCAGACCTGTTACCGTGGGCTGAAGTTGCTTTAAACAACTCAGTAAGTGAAACCACAGGCCACTCACCTTTCCATGCAGTCTATGGTTATGACCCTCCATGCTCCCTTCTGAATTCCAAGCGACTGCCTTGCCAGCCTTGGAAGAACATCTGAATGACCTGAAAGGGACATGGGAGAGAGTAAAAGAGATTATGAAGGCCAATATTGAGAAGCAAAAAGTAAAAGCAGGCAGATGCAGAGGTCCTGCACCGGTGTATACGGTTGGGGACAAGGTATGGCTGTCTACCCGAAACAGATTGTTGGTGCCGTCCATGAAGATGGCTCCCAGGTTTATTGGTCCTTATAAAGTGATAAAACGCATTAATCCCATCTCTTATGCTCTGGCTTTACCCCCATATCTACGTATCCATAACGTATTTCATGTGAGCCTCCTGAAACCTCTTACCTGCAATAGGTATACCAGAGTTACTGTTCCACCTCCGCCTATCAAGTCTCAGGGTGAGGAGGAATACGAGGTCCATGCCATCTTGAGGTCCCGTCTGGTCAGGGGTGTCCTGCAATACCTGGTGGACTGGGAGGGTTATGGTCCTGGGGATCGTTCTTGGCAGTCTGCCTGTGATATCCATGCACCTCGTCTGGTTCGCCTGTTTCATGAGGCCCATCCTTCAGCGCCTGGTGGTCATTCTGAGTCTGACCGTAGACGGGGGGGTTATGTTACATCCTCAGCCCCTGCTGTGCTCCCTGGGGGGTCTGGGTATGGTGGGGTACCGCTGGTTGGTAGGGTGCCAGCACTTCCTGCTGGCAGATTGGCATCTGAGAGGGCAGGGCCAGGTGTGGTCACAAGGAGCCACCGACTTTAAAACAGGTCACGAGGAGTTTCCTCGTCACCCTGACGTGGAGTTTATTTCCCGCACCGCTATTCTGAGACTATTGTTATTCCCTGTTGACAACCCATTTCTGTATGCGATTCCTGCTCCTGTTATTCGACCCAGCTTGTACTTTGACCATTCTCTCTGCTCGTTTGTATATCGCTGTCTATAAGCATTGGCAATTTAATCCCAACCTGTTTCTGCTTTTCTGTTGACTGCCCTGCACATTGAATACTATAAAGACTGTCGAACTACGTCTTGTGTTTCTGAGCGTGTCCTAGGTTACCTATTGGTCACGAAACCTTCAGAGCCTAGAGGCAATTCAGTCAGTCCTTGGTACTCCTTGGCTTTTGAGTTACAGTCTGTATTTTATGAAACTCCTGTATTAATCTAGCAGATACTTTTGCCCTTAAGGATCTCTACTCCGCTACTCGTGGGGAAGTGATACCGCTGCCGTTACACATATTAGGGGAAGACCTGTGGTGGCGGCATTTAATTAAGAGAATTGGGATAGCGGTTATTTAGTCATTATTGGATCAAGCGCAGACGAATAGTGATTTTAAACCCTTTCTCCACTTCGCCAAGATGCATGCCCTTCGGGAGTGAAGTTGCTACGTGACATGTTAGATTAGGGAATGGAAGATTAACTCCTTCACTCCCAAAAATCGGGGTTATAATGACTGAAAATCCCTGTACAGTACGGATACAAGGTGTTACTCTATTTTACATATACAGACATTATGCCACATACAGATATGATTATGACATTCTGTTGAAATTTTTTGGAGCTGCATTGTTAATAATCTCGTTGTGATCACTACAAATCCCCGTAAGCAGGAGATCTGACCATTTTTATCATCTAGATTTATCACGTTTCCTGTATGTGACACAAAGGCTATTTCTGACTGTATGCTGATAATGCAGGTCTTGAGTTCAGAAACTTTCTTTTCAGCAAAATCTCTGTAAAGGAATAACAAATCGATGAAAAATTTTAAATGAGCAAATTTGAGCAAACTCAATATTAACCCCTTCACTGCGGAAGACGTGTGGGGAACGTCATGGGGATTCCCCACTATTTGTGGAGGATGTCCCCACACATCATTCGCTAATGGAGCTCTTCCACCCGATACTCACCTATCCCTCCGGGGTAGAGCGGTGGTCTGACTTCCTTGAGGTCAGACTCCTCTTTTATACCCCCTCTAGGTGCACTGATGCCATCATGACTGGCGCGATAACGTTAGTGTCAGATGCCCCTCCCTTGTCAAAGCCGGAAGAGTGCCTGAAAGGAGGGTGGGTCCTTTGGACCCCTCTTCCTCCCGTCTGGGAGGAGAATAAAGTAAAAGAGAGGCACTGCTGGAAAGGGCAGAGTCTGCCCTTTCCAGTGCTGCCTCTCTGTAACCCCTGAGGTGCCGGTCCGTGATCCAGATACATTCAGCACCGGATCGCGGACCTCTCCCGGAGGTGGCTGACATCTTGAATGCCAGCCAAGCAGTCAAGGTCTCTCCCTACCCACTGACCTCATTGCGCAATGACGTCAGTGTGAGAATTAACTCCTAGCTGCCAAGGGGTTTCCCTAAGGAGGAGATAGGGGGTCCTTTGGCGCTAGAGGTTAATGTTTGGTATCATTGGAAAGGACCGAACATGGCCTTTCAAATGATACCAAACATGACCATGTTAAATGTATAATAAATATATATTTTTTAAAAATTAAACCTTTTTTTTTGTTAATGCAGCACTATTGTTCACATTTCCTTCTAGAGTGTGAGTTCCTACGGGAATAGGGCCCTCATCTCCTCCTGTACTGTTTGTCAAATGTTGTTCAATGTATTGTATACTGTGCCTATTGTACAGCGCTGTGGAAAATGCCGGCGCTTTATAAATAAAGAATAATAATAATAATTTCAATTATAATGTGAACAATGGTGTTGCACTAACGATTTTTTTTTAGCTAAAATCACATAATTTCTCAGAAAAATAAATTTTTTTAACAAGCGGTCCCCATAGAATATATAACTGCAAAGGCACGATGATAAAATGTGAAAAAAATATATTTTACATGCTGTACATCAGGGGTCGGCAACCTTTTTCTGCCTGAGGGCCGGATGAAACAACTGTGAATGCATGGAGGGCGCATTCACCTACAAAGCTAATAAATGATGATAATATTGTAATAACGCAGGGGCGCATCCAGACACAAGCTTGGGGGGGGGGGTATTCTACCAGTTTTGGCCAAGAGCTGGTGTTGGGTTTTCAGTGACAGGCGGATATATTTGCCCCCAGCTCATATGGACATATATATTGCTCCAGCTCACATGGATATATATTTGCCCCAGCTTACATGGATACACTGCCCCAGCTCACATGGATATTGCCCCAGCTCACACGGATATGCCCCCAGCTCTCATGGATATGCCCCAGCTCTCATGGATATAATGCCCCCAGCTCACATGGATATGCCCCCAGCTCTCATGGAATTGCCCCCAGCTCTCATGGAGATTGCCCCCAGCTCTCATGGATATTGCCCCAGCTCTCATGGAGATTGCCCCCAGCTCTCATGGATATGCCCCAGCTCACATGGATATGCCCCCAGCTCTCATGGATATGCCCCAGACCTCATGGATTTGCCACCAGCTCACATGGATATGCCCCCAGCTCTCATGGATATGCCCCAGCTCTCATGGATATGCCCCCAGCTCTCATGGATATGCCCCATCACGCATGGATATACTGCCCCCAGCTCTCATGGATATGCCCCAGTGCGCATGGCTATACTGTCCCCAGCTCGCCTCCTGCCGCCGCTTGATAGTCTCCCTCTGAGCGTCCGGTGGCATGGAGCTTGGGCGCTTGCCTGGGTGAGCCACATGACCAGCCGCGATCTCGCGAGAACTCGGCTGGTGACGTGGTTCCCCCAGGTGAGCGCCGAAGCTCTATGCCGCCAGACGCTCAGAGGGAGCCAAACACGCGGCGCACAGCACGCACCGCCGCTGTTGTTAAGGCCCGCGGGTGTCTGTGATAAAATCACGGACATCCGGCCTGCGATAAAAATCCAAAACCGGGGTTTTGGATTTTTATCGCGGCCGGGTGTCCGTGATTTTATCACAGACACCCGCCGGCCTTAACAACAGGGGTGGCGTTGCCGACCCCTGCTGTAAATGATTGAAATTTTAATGGAAATTCAAATTTTAATTTTTTTTTACATCATTCTGGCAGGACATGACGTATACATTTAATAATGATATATTAAGAATCTGTCGAGTCTACCGAAAAAAGGGATATAGAATTTGTCTGGGTCGTTATGATGTGAGCGTTAATGTTAGCCCAGGTAGCCACCGCGTATTACAATCCAAAGGCTAACAGGTTAAGAAACCCGTTGGCGTTTGGTATCTTGTGCTTTTCAGCACGAGGTTACTGTACTTTGTGTTCCCTATACTTAACATGGGGAGCGCAAAGAGTTAATCAGCGTTAGGATTACAAAGTCCTAACGCTGATTAACGTCCGACTGCGGTTAGCAAAAAGTTAACTACAGCCTGGACTTGGTGCTAACGGATTCCGCAGGTGCAGAATCCATTAGCACCAGCAGAAATCCCCCCCCTATGGACTCCATTGAGAGGATGCGGGTGGCGGCGCTTAGCGCTGCCATGTGCATCCCGGGGCTTAGCGCCTGGTAACAATGAAGGCAGCTTTTTAAGCGCCTGCATTGTAATCCCGTGCTAGAACGGGGGCGCTAGGGAGAAAACTGCGGGCACAGTTTTTTCTCCCTAGGGTCCCCGTTTTAGCACATGGATTGTAATTGAGCTCTCCATGTGTTCCCTAATAAAAAGAAACGTGTCGTAGGATTTTTTATAATTTAGTTACTTTTTCTCTGCATTTTCTGAAAGATTGTAAAGATTGTTGCATGAGTGACACATTTAATTGATGGAATTATGTACTTGAGTTGATGCATGGGAGATAAGAGACTCAGAGATAAGAAAAGGAGAGGTTTTGAATACCAGAAAAGTTATCTCCAGAAGAAAGGAGTGATGCACCAAGAAAATATAGCTACCATAAACCAATTGTGTGCTAGGCAGGTTAAGAGTGTTATGAACATTAGTATAAAGATTAGTAAAAGCATGCATACTCTTTGGCCAGGGGTCAGCAAACGTGGCCCTCCAGTTGTTTTGAAAACTACACGTCTAATGATGCTTAGTTCCAAAACATCTGGCAGCTAAGATTGCTTACCTCTGGAATAGAGACACAGTTTTTCACTGGTGGGTCTTGAAAAGAACTGTGAGTTCCCCTTAGTAAACAGCATGAAAATCACAGCATGAACCTGAGATCCAACTACAGTAAATAAGAAAGCAACTATCTTTCCTTCAAGTACAGAAGCATGAACTCAGGAATAATTGAAAGCTAAAGGAACACTACCACTTACATAAACTGTAACTAGATTACTTGTGCAGTACTAACAAAACACCTTATAAATCACATGCTGCTGTTTCTTTTCTTTGCTTGAAGTAATTGCATGTAAAAAAGAAAAATAAAGTTAGGTTTTTATCTCCTTCCTGAATACATTTTGTGGATTTTTCCCATGATGTAACATTTACCAATATCCCCAAGGCCCAGACCCAAGGCCCAGACCCAGGGCCCAGACCCCAAGGCCCAGACCCAGGGCCCAGACCCCAAGGTCCAGACCTAGGACCCAGATCCCAGGGCCCAGACCCCAGGGCCCAGACCCCAAGACCCAGACCCCAAGGCCCAGACCCCAAGACCCAGGGACCAGACCCAGAGCCCAGTGACCAGACCCAGAGCCCAGACCCAGGGACCAGACCCAGGGACCAGGCCCCAGACCCCAAGGCCCAGACCCAGGGACCAGACCCCAAGGCTCAGACCCAGGGACCAGACCCCAGGTCAGACTCAGGGCCCAGACCCCAGGGCCCAGACCACAGGCCAGACTCAGGGCCCAGACCCCAGGGACCAGACCCCAAGGCCCAGTCCAAGGGACCAGAGCCCAGACCAGACCCCAAGGCCCAGAGCACAGACCCCAAGGCCCAGGGCCCAGACCCCGAGGCCCAAACCAGACCCAGGGACCAGGCCCAGACCAAAAGGCCATCATATACAACCCGTTACTGTGAGATTTATTGCTGTGGATTCTATGATACGTTCATACACGCCGCACATTATTGTGAGTTTTATTGCTGTGGATTCTGTGATACACTCATACACACTGCACAATACTGGGAGTTTTATTGCTGTGGCGCTCTGTTATGTCCTTTTTTTTTTTTTGAAGGGGGAGAAAAGCTGTTAGATGTTGAGGGAGTGCCGGGGAGGCTCCATCGTGAGGTTTAGTAAGGGGCCCCATAATTTCTGATGGCTGCCCTGGTGCCTGATGAAATGTCCGGTGCCATTGACTTACCAACGCCCAGATGTCACAGCTAAAGTTCAATCAATCAGTGCAACGGCAGTGCAAGGGGAAACATGACAGCACACAATGCTGGAAACGGGTAAATGTCAGCTTTAATGTTTGAAACCTTGATGAGATATTGCTTCCAATATCTTTAAGACCTTGATGGGATATTGCAGCCAAAGTGCACCTGGTCACAACAGGTGCACTTTAAATGCATTTACTGCCCATGCTGGTTATTTTAGGCAAGCTAGTCTGCGCATGTATAGACCAGTTTACATGCTATATCTACAGTTATTTATGGAGGGACAGCAGTTCTTTTCTGAGGTGTGACATGGGACAGAGCCTTATAAAGCCAGGCCTGAGACAGAGTATTTAGAAATTCCTCCCAATCACAACACAGTGTCTCAATATAACACTATGTTAAGAAATTTGAAGAAATGTGATGAGAGGTAAGTGTGGGATTTTTTTTTTTACGTAATCAAAATTTTTATTAACATAAAGGAACACATGTTAACATACTCCACAACAGTACATATTTCTCCTGAAAATACAGTTCCTCCGACATAGATGACAGATTTCATGACATTATAAGGTAATCCCCGTACAAACATTTTGATAGTATTGTTCAAAAACCACACCCGACCAGTATTCAAGTGTTAGTAGAAATAACTGCATATGTCTACCATTTCAGAGCTGACCAGCCTCTGACCAGAGTTACCAAGGTCTTCAATGTCGTCTTCTGTACTGTTGGGGTCTAGTACGCTAGTACATATAACATAACATAGAACAATTCACAGGGGTATAAAAGTGGATCGCAAATAACAAACTTTTTCTAAATACTGACAAAACTGTTACAATGCTCTTTGGAACCGCACCTAAACTACACAAATTGCAAACACCCCATCTATGTGTTGGGACAAAATCAAATGGCACGCTGACCACAGTCACTTCTCTCAAATACCTAGGTATGTGGTTAGACCCAAATCTATCTTTTGGCCCCCACATCGAAAAACTCTCATCTAAACTCTACCCCAAACTAGGTGCCCTGTACAGAAACTAATCCTGCCTGAGCCCCGCGGTAAGAAAGCAGATTGTACAACAAATGCTTATGCCAGCCATTGAATACGGAGATGTAGTGTATGCAGCCGCCCCGCAAACACACCTCCAGAAACTTACTACATTGTATAACTCATTCTGTCGCTTTGTGCTACAATGTAACTACATGACACACCATTGTGACATGTTAAAAGAACTAAACTGGCCATCACTGGACTCTAGACGCACCCTTCACCTTTCCAACCTGGTGTTTAAGAGCTTTTCTGGGAAGCTACCACCCTACCTGAATATGCTACTTCCCCCGGCAGCTCCCTCATCCTATAACCTCAGATCCAGGACCAGCACCTTACTTGCAATACCGCAATACAAAAAGAAAATGGCTCGATCCTCATTTTCCTACAGAGCACCGCAAATATGGAATAACCTCCCAGACACCGTCAAATCTTCCCCCAGTCTAAAGTCCCTTAAGACTTCCCTATTAACATACCTCAATACGAAATGCACCTGTAAACATGTAACATAATGACTTTATTTCCTCCATATTTATTTTTCTGTTAATCTGTATATTTGGTCTTGTGTTAATATTTTGCATTTTACTATTTTGTATTTCTGTAACCACTCAATGTTCTCAAACCCAGGACATACTTGAAAACGAGAGAAATCTCAATGTATCCTTCCTGGTAAAATCCTTTTATAAATAAAATAAATAAATAAACATATAGACCAAAACACCAACATACAAACACACAAATAAGACAAGATATAAAACCAAAACACCGACATACAAACATACAGAGTTCAACTTTCAACTTGGCCAACTGTTCAACTTGGCCTAGGTCCCTAGCTACCAGATTGTCCTTCCTACGGAGGAGTTCAACCCTATCCACCCATTCCCTCCAGGAGGGCAATGACGATTTGCCCCAATGCAGTGGGATCAACAGTTTGGCCGCAGTCACCAGTCTCAGGACTACCGACCTCTTCATGGCCTTCATGGGAGCAGGGAACTGCAGCAGGATGTATGTTGAAGGCACAAGCTCAATGTCCAAATCCGAGATGGTACGGACTGCAGTATGAACCATTTTCCAGAACGTTTGAATCATGGGACAATCCCACCAGATTTGCAGGTAATCTCCGAGAGCCGCCTTACATCTCCAACATTGTGGGTTGTCAGACCTTTTTAGATATGAAATTTCTATAACGCAGGAATGTTTAAATTTGGGGCCAGGAATTGCGTCACGCAAACAACTTGTCTGCGTCGTTAATATATAACAAGAATATGCGTTCTAAAGACAATGTAACAAGCAAGACTCGTTATCTGTCAGCAAACATCCATTGTCCTTAATTAATTCTGGTTGTGAGAAACAAACAGATGTTAGATCAAATGGTTTAAAAGTAAGGGAACACAAGGACAACTAAGATAGAAATCTCAGTATTGTGTTTATTTCGTCACATCGAAACTCTGAAAGACCACGTAAACATGGAACAATAGGTTGCCCAATAAAGAAAAAAACCCAAAGAAGGTTAAATGGCTTGGGTAAACCAGCTTGTAATGCTATGCTATTCGGCAATATGTACTATATGGTATGAGAATATTTATTAGTTAGAACTGATAATTTTAGCATCTTATAAAAACAGAGGCCCTACCACATTTAGTTGATCATCACAAATGTCTGGTGTACTAACCCGCATGAAGCCGATTAAGTCGGGTAACGTGTGAATGTTAAAAACGATACCATGAATGTATGTCCCCTCACATACACATCCCTGTGGATATAAGTAAAGGGGGATGAGATGCACACACGCCGTGGTGAAGTATGCTGGCGATGCCACAATAGAAATAAATTTTGATTTGTTAATAAAATCTATGGAGTCCCGGGATATAGAAATAAAAGACCCCAAACCAGTAAAAGATTGGCCAAATACATAAATTAATTCCTGCAGGAGGTTGATGGATGATCTGAGAGCTCCATCTGCTGGCCAGGTAATATAACACCTGGACAGACCCCTGGAGTTGATGAATATATATATATCCTCCAATCAAATGAGGCCACATAGTGATGGGCTAGATCTAAAACTGGGCGGAAGACCACTATATAGAGGGGACACTCCAGAGCAGAGGGATCATCACACACTGAAAAAGCTTGGGGAGAGACCTGAGGGACGCTTGGAGGGAAGAAAGGCAATTATCATCGGCCGCCCCTTTAAGACCGACCACACCCTAATCTTCCACCACTCTATCTTCATTAACCAGATGGTAAAGTATGCCTGAATAATATGATATCTATTTTCTAATTGCACAGTCCTTACTTTAGATGTCCATCACAAACTAAAGGAATATAAATGAATTACTTTGCTGTGAAGCCTAATCAGTAGACTAGTAATTCTGCCTTTACATTCCACTGCAGAGGAATGCCAAGGAAGAAAGCTGTTCCCGGCTGAACACTTGAGCCATAATTTAGTGAAATTATTTATATTCCAAGAACTCTGTTTGTGGACATCTAAAAATATCAATTATATACCTATAGTGAGATACGCTGGGACCGTGAAATAGCTTTTAGATGTCAAGTGCCGTCCGCCCCACTCATAACCTAGCATAACTCCTTCCATATCCATCTTGCAGCCCTTTCGATTGAATGCACGTACCGTAAGTCAATAAGAAGCGTTGGGTAAACGTATATCGAATGAAGTGCTGTGATTGATCTGTGGAAGAGATAGTCTCCCTATCGAGTGTGTTATGTATCTCCCTGAAGGAAGCTGCATTTAGTGAATAGGCCCCCACAATAATAAATTGTGCTGCAGGTGATGCCCAGTAACTGAGTGTTTATCTTAGCCAGGTGGAGGATTGGTTTATAATGGGAAAGGTTTAAGTGAATAGAATAGAGCCTGGTGTTTAAGAATAGAGGCATGTATATCTGTGGTGCGGTCTATAAACCTAAAATATTTGTCCATTAGATTATTGCGTGTCACAGTATCGCTACTAATCACGATCTATAATCACTTGTAAATTGTATCTTGCTAATCCGTTGATAACATATGATTGTATGAAACTTGACGTGTAAATAAATTTTGGTTTGAATTGTTTTACCGTTACGCAGTCTCATATCATCTTTATTGATTTATTGTGTTTAAAAATATCTAGATAGCATCAAAAGAACTCGGGATAACGCGCCATATATTTGTTAAGACGTATATTCATTGATTGGTTATTAATCCCCATCTTAGGGGTTAAATACCAATTTATACCACTGGTATTGGAGGCACTGTCAATAATATATATATATCTATATATATCTACAATAAGAAAAATCTACGTCATAATTAATATATCCCTGACCTATTAAAGAAGTCAATAATCTCTAACAGGGTCATGGAGGGGAAACATTCTCTGCAATCAGTCCGGGGTCTGATACCAAAATGTAAGGATTTTAAAAGCGTTTTCAGCACACTTCAAGGAACTAGTTCCCTTGTGGACGAGCGTAAAAGTGTCGGTCCACTCCGCATCGGAGATGTTTCTCCCGAGCAATGTATTCCACCTGTCTCTAAAGGCCGGGATCTCATCCGAACGCCCAAGAAGCATACAATAAAGGGTAGAAACACTCCTGTCCAATGGGATGCCAAGCTGAAAATATTGCTCAAAGGGAGTAAGAGGACGAGTAAGGCTAAAACCCGCCCTTAAACTTTTCAGGTATGATTGTATCTGATGGTAGTTGAACCGTTCCTGAAGACGGATCATGGGGGTTCCATCGGAGTTCAGTAGCAGAGGAGGACATCCGTCCTTCAAGAATGTAGCCATCGTGATCCTGTCTGGTAGGTCAAACCGCACTTTGAGAGCTGTGCACACTCCCGGAGTGAAATCAGGATTGTCCCGCAGTGGCAAGAGCGGCGAAATCGAGGAAGTCAATCCAAAGTGCATACGCAATCGTCTCCAGATGCCCAGTGTGTCCGTCGTAAGGCACCAAGTCCTGTGTTGTTCCCATGGGCCCTGACAGTAAATCCAAGGTAGGGGTCCATAAAGGCGCTCCCATCAGCGTTTCCTCTAGGTCTAGCCACAGTTTCTCCGACTTTTGAAGGGACCATTCTAAGAGACGAGTAAGGTGGACTGAATAATAATAAAGTTTGGCATCAGGCAATGCCAAGCCTCCATCAGACTTAGGTCGACAAAGCGTCGCATAACCTACGCGCGGGCCTCCGTTAGGCCAAATGAAACGTAGGGCCGCCGTTCGGTACCGTTTGAAGAAGTCGGTAGGCAAAGAAATAGGAACCGTTTGAAGAACGTACAAAAGTCTGGGTACTACGTTCATCTTCAGAGTATTAATCCGTCCTGACCAGAAAATTAACTTTTTCGTCCAACCAGACAAATCCGAGACGAATACATCCAACAGGGGTTGGTAATTAAGCTCGTAAAGCTGCGCAGGAGACGGAGAGATCCATATTCCCAAATATTTTAAGCGACCTGTGCACTACGTGAATGGAACCTTCCTCTTCAATCTAGACACGCATCTCTGTGAGAGGTTCACATTCAGTACTTCTGACTTGTCCATGTTCACTCGAAAGCCGGCAACCTCCCCAAAAGCCGACAGAACCTTCATCACCGGTGGTAACGATGTTTCAGCATTTGTCAACATAAAGAGCATGTCATCCGCATACGCAGAGACCACGTGGTGGCTAGAGGCGCCTCGGATCCCATAATGGAATCCGTAGAACGGACCGCTTCCAGAAGCGGCTCCAGATACAGCGCAAACAATAATGGCGACAAAGGGCAGCCTTGTCTAGTTCCTTTATAAATCGGGATGGGAGCAGAAAGAGCTCCATTCACACGAATACGAGCCGACGTTTTCGCGTATAAAGCTTTCACCTGATCAAGGAAGATACCCGGGAGCCCCATCCGGCGTAATACCAGGAATAGGAAGGGCCAATTCACCTTATCAAAAGCCTTTTCGGCATCCATTGGCACAAGAATCACCCCCTCCCCTGTTTTCTTTGCATACGCTACTGCGCCTATAGCTCTTGCGGTGGCATCCCTGGCTTCCCGTCCAGGGATAAATCCCACCTGGTCCGGCTGTACCAATTTCGGCAAGAAAGGTTTCAAACGTTCGGCCAGAAGGTTAGCAAATACTTTTGCATCTGCATTCAGCAAGGATATGGGCCTATTATTCTTACATTCCGAACCATCCTTTCCCGGCTTCGGTATGACAGCTATCGTGGCCACTACCGTGTGAGGGTGAAAAGAAGTATCCGCTCCTACCGTGTTAAAGACTGATAGCATTCGCGGAGACAGATCCTGTGCAAAGTGTTTATAATATTCAATCGGCAGACCATCTGGGCCAGGGCTTTTTCCCGCCTTCATAAGTTTCAGTACTGCCAGAAGTTCCCCAGGCGTAAATGGGGCAGAAAGCGTCTCACTGTCCTCCAGTGTCAGCGTGGTATGAATCTTATCTCGTAAATATCTGGAGACGTCCGGAGTGGCGACCGTCCCCCCCAATGAACTTTCCGCATCGTACAACCTGCGGTAGTATTGTCAGGCTCGCGCCAGGATGGAGTCATGGCGTGGCCTTATGTTTATTTTCCCAGACGCTGGGGGAGAGCAAATCAGGCAGACACAGGAAGCAGTATAAGTAATTAAGTGTATTCTCAAGGTAAGCACACAGCAACAGTTTTATATACACTTGCAGAATACTGAAAACAAATAGACAAGTCCTGCACAAAGGTAGTCTCTTCTGCTGTACCAGATATAGTGGACTAGGTAATGCTCCACAAGTAGGATCCAGGAGCTCTTCACAAAAGGTACTGTAGCGATGTGTTAAAGTTTACTGTGGCAGTACCCATTTTTGGCCACAAGATGGAGACTATCACGAATTAAGACCCTGGACACTTGAACTACATATCCATGCATGCTTTGCGAAGAAACAGGAAGTGGTGGGTTTGTGGAGAGCCTGTACATCCTGCACCTCGTGGAGAGCAGGCAGAGCGCGCCAGGGAGCTGAGGAGAGCGGATGCACAGAGACACACACCGAAGGAGAGATCCAGAGCTAGGCCGGAGCGCAGACAGAGTGGATTGGCCTCACAATCGGGCCACCCAGCCTTGCGGAGAGAGACATCACCGGCTGTATTGCGAGTGCAGTGCTGAGGAGAGAAGACCCCTCGAGTAAGGAGTACCGCGGTCGATGGAAGCGGGGAGCAGGCGGTAAGCTGATTGAGTTGCGGCTGACAGACGGAAGGCCAGACAACAGATCCGGTGGTCGGCGTCCCCAGTCAATATCGAGCGAGAGACGTCCTGGGTCAGCGGAACCTCAAGCTTGTGCTGGATGGGTGAGAGGCCCCCAAGGCCGTGTGTAAATTTAAGCGTACACTGCTGTTTCCTTCTAAAACCCACAGGGCCCCAACTGACTAGTCGAAGACATCGTTAAAGTAAGCTCACTGGCCAGTAGAAAAAGTACCCGGGTACCCTACATATATAAATATATATCACTTCAAGTTCTGGGACTTAACCTGTGCAGGACTCTGTTTTCCTTTTTCAAAATCCATACAAAGGGGCAAAGAAAAAGCTACATTCTGAACGATTTTTCCTTTTTTTGTTCCCGCTGCGCGTCTATCGTAATACGAGAACTGTGATTTTATTGTGTCCCGCTACGCGGTTTTTCCTCGAATTTCGTATCTTTTATTTTCTGCTCGGTCCGGGTTTTTTCCGAAAATACGAAGCCCTCGTGTTTTCGTTTCTGTTACCGCTACGCGTTTATCGTGTTACGAAAGTACTGTAAATCTTCCTTTATAAACCGTGTCTTAAGAGCTGCAAACCTTTTAGTAAACCTTTTAAATTATAAAACTGTTCAGCGTGTTGGAGTATATTTATTCCCTAGTGCGGGGAGACTGACCCGTGGTTCATTTTCAGCGGCTCCTCCGGGAGTGAGCGCTACACGTGGGGGCTCGTCCGGGATTCAGTCTCTGGAAAAAACCGCATCTAAAGGGTTAAATATGGATCCAGACACTGCTGCCGAATGGTGTGGGGAGTATAGTAGTCAGTTAGCATGTTGCATAGTCATGGATATCCCGCAGACACTTGGGCCGAAGATCAGATTCGCCAGGCCGTGGCCACGCTAGCACCAGATCATCGGGGGTTAATCCTGGACATTAAGAAAAACCCAGATACCTCTCACACGCATGTTCTTCTAGAATGGAGAAAAGGTATTCCAGCATGTTTTCGGGGCGCAAGCGTGAAGCTGACCGATGAGGTGGAAGTCCAACTGATTCAGCCAAGTGTGCCACGTGGCGAAGCCGAAAGTGTTCCCGCGCCCAGTCCGTTGGCCATGATCGGGCCTGAATTTATCGTGGCTATTGGAGATTTGCTGGCTAAATGTCAGAAAACAAGCCCTCCTCACACTAATTTCGGTTATCGACGGTTAAGGAACTTTACAGGAAATGTACCAACTCCGGCGGGAGAAAGAAACCTTTGAGGAATGATGGTGTGGAACAGGCGATGCAGGCACTGGATGAGTGGGACGTCCCTGAGGCCCAGAAAAAGCAAAGGATCACCGAGAGTTTAAAGGGACCTGCGTCAGAAGCGGTGAGAAACCTAAAATTGAGTAGAAAAGATTGTACTGCTTTGGATTATCTGAACGTTCTTGAAGAAGTGTTTGGGCGAACAGAAAAGGCAGCGGAACTGGTATATCAGTACGAACACACCTATCAGAAGAGAGTGATGAGAATGATTGATTACATGAGGCGCTTGGATAAGATTCTGCACCAAATACTCCTCAAGAAAGGGGCCCAACCGGCTGACGTAGATAAGATACGAATAAAACAGATCCTGAGAGGCTCTCAACCGTTAGATCCGGTGATGATGCAGCTGAGAAGCAGAGCAGTCAATCAAGAGTTGAAGTACTTGGAACTGATCCGAGTTGTACGAGAGGAGGAGGCTCTGCTGGAAGAGAAATCCTTCAGCGGGGGAGAAAGGGCTTATGCACAACCTGCAAGATATAACGACGGTCTGCAGCCTGAAAACGACTCGCTAGACACCTATGATTCTGACCTGGACGAACAGAACAGTTAGTCGGGTTTAAATCCACCGGAAGGGCTGCCAAAGAATCGAACCCTTCTGAACGAAGCGAGTTGTTCAAGACTGTAAAGGAGGTACAGGAAGCTCAAACTGAACTGCAGAAAGCGCA
>RXON01004245.1:0-22608 GCA_009667805.1 Leptobrachium leishanense | reverse complement strand
TTGCTTTGATTTCCTGAGCAGAAAACTGTTTTTCATGAAAAGACTTGAATTGCCATTTCTTCCTTTCATAGTACAACACATTAGATTTAGAAAGGAATTTGCTAATGCAAATTGAAAAATTGAAAATCTTAAAAAAAATTCTGCTTCATTTCAATGAGATTCTCACAAAACTGCTAATCTTTGATTCATGAGCAGAAACCTGTTTTTCATTAAATTACTTGAATTGCGATTTGCTCCTTTCATGAAACAGCACAAATTAGATTTAGAAAGGAATTTGCTAATGCAAAAGCATTTTGAAAATCTTCCAAAATTTTTCACCTTCATTTCAATGAGATATTTACAAAATTTCTAATCTTTGATTCATGAGCAGAAAACAGTTTTTCATTAAATGACTTGAATTGCTATTTGATCGTTTTATGGTACCACAAACGTTAGAGTTAGAAAGAAATTTGTGTAGAAAGAAATTTGTGTTTGGTAACACAAATTAGATTTAGAAAGGAATTTGCTAATGCAAAAGCCTTTTGAAAATCTTCCAAAATTTTTCACCTTCTTCATTTCAATGAGATTCTCACAAAACTGCTAATCTTTGATTTTCTGAGCAGAAAACTGTTTTTCATGAAAAGACTTGAATTGCCATTTGTTCCTTTCATAGTACAACACAAATTAGATTTAGAAAGGAATTTGCTAATGCAAATTGAAAAATTGAAAATCTTAAAAACAATTCTGCTTCATTTCAATGAGATTCTCACAAAACTGCTAATCTTTGATTTATGAGCAGAAACCTGTTTTTCATTAAATTACTTGAATTGCGATTTGCTCCTTTCATGAAACAGCACAAATTAGATTTAGAAAGGAATTTGCTAATGCAAAAGCATTTTGAAAATCTTCCAAAATTTTTTACCTTCATTTCAATGAGATATTTACAAAATTTCTAATCTTTGATTCATGAGCATAAAAAAGTTTTTCATGAAAAGATTTGAATTGCCATGTATTCTGTAGGTCCTTTCATGGTAAAACACAAATTAGAGTTAGAAAGAAATTTGCTAATGCAACAGCCTTTGAAAAACCTCCAAAATGTGTTCCCTTCTTCATTTCCATGAGATTCTCACAAAACTGCTAATCTTTGATTTCCTGAGCAGAAAACTGTTTTTCATGAAAAGACTTGAATTGCCATATCTTCCTTTCATAGTACAACACAAATTAGATTTAGAAAGGAATTTGCTAATGCAAATTGAAAAATTGAAAATCTTAAAAAAAATCTGCTTCATTTCAATGAGATTCTCACAAAACTGCTAATCTTTGATTCATGAGCAGAAACCTGTTTTTCATTAAATTACTTGAATTGCGATTTGCTCCTTTCATGAAACAGCACAAATTAGATTTAGAAAGGAATTTGCTAATGCAAAAGCATTTTGAAAATCTTCCAAAATTTTTCACCTTCATTTCAATGAGATATTTACAAAATTTCTAATCTTTGATTCATGAGCATAAAAAAGTTTTTCATGAAAAGATTGAATTGCCATGTATTCTGTAGGTCTTATGGTAAAACACAAATTAGAAGTTAAAAGAAATTTGCTTTGATTTCCTGAGGAAAACTGTTTTTTCATGAAAAGACTTGAATTGCCATTTCTTCCTTTCATAGTACAACACAAATTAGATTTAGAAAGGAATTTGCTAATGCAAATTGAAAAATTGAAAATCTTAAAAAAAAATCTGCTTCATTTCAATGAGATTCTCACAAAACTGCTAATCTTTGATTCATGAGCAGAAAACTGTTTTTCATTAAATTACTTGAATTGCGATTTGCTTCTTTCATGAAACAGCAAAATTAGATTTAGACAGGAATTTGCTAATGCAAAAGCATTTTGAAAATCTTCCAAAATTTTTCACCTTCATTTCAATGATATTTTACAAAATTTTAATCTTTGATTCATGAGCAGAAAACAGTTTTTCATTAAATGACTTGAATTGCTATTTGATCGTTTTATGGTACCACAAACGTTAGAGTTAGAAAGAAATTTGTGTAGAAAGAAATTTTGTTTGGTAAAAAATTAGATTTAGAAAGGAATTTGCTAATGCAAAAGCCTTTTGAAAATCTTCCAAAATTTTTCACCTTCTTCATTTCAATGAGATTCTCACAAAACTGCTAATCTTTGATTTTCTGAGCAGAAAACTGTTTTTCATGAAAAGACTTGAATTGCCATTTGTTCCTTTCATAGTACAACACAAATTAGATTTAGAAAGGAATTTGCTAATGCAAATTGAAAAATTGAAAAAAAAACAATTCTGCTTCATTTCAATGAGATTCTCACAAAACTGCTAATCTTTGATTCATGAGCAGAAACCTGTTTTTCATTAAATTACTTGAATTGCGATTTGCTCCTTTCATGAAACAGCACAAATTAGATTTAGAAGGAATTTGCTAATGCAAAAGCATTTTTGAAAATCTTCCAAAATTTTTCACCTTCATTTCAATGAGATATTTACAAAATTTCTAATCTTTGATTCATGAGCAGAAAACAGTTATTCATTAAATGACTGAATTGACTATTTGATCGTTTTATGGTACTACAAACGTTAGAGTTAGAAAGAAATTTGTGTAAAAGAAATTTGTGTTTGGTAACACAAATTAGATTTAGAAAGGAATTTGCTAATGCAAAAGCCTTTTGAAAATGTTCCAAAATTTTTCACCTTCTTCATTTCAATGAGATTCTCACAAAACTGCTAATCTTTGATTCCTGAGCAGAAAACTGTTTTTCATGAAAAGACTTGAATTGCCATGTATTCTGTAGGTCCTTTCATGGTAAAACACAAATTAGAGTTAGAAAGAAATTTGCTAATGCAACAGCCTTTTGAAAAACCTCCAAAATGTGTTCCCTTCTTCATTTCCATGAGATTCTCACAAAACTGCTAATCTTTGATTTCCTGAGCAGAAAACTGTTTTTCATGAAAAGACTTGAATTGCCATTTCTTCCTTTCATAGTACAACACAAATTAGATTTAGAAAGGAATTTGCTAATGCAAATTGAAAAATTGAAAATCTTAAAAAAAATTCTGCTTCATTTCAATGAGATTCTCACAAAACTGCTAATCTTTGATTCATGAGCAGAAACCTGTTTTTCATTAAATTACTTGAATTGCGATTTGCTCCTTTCATGAAACAGCACAAATTAGATTTAGAAAGGAATTTGCTAATGCAAAAGCATTTTGAAAATCTTCCAAAATTTTTCACCTTCATTTCAATGAGATATTTACAAAATTTCTAATCTTTGATTCATTAACAGAAAACAGTTTTTCATTACATGACTTGAATTGCTATTTGATCGTTTAATGGTACCACAAACGTTAGAGTTAGAAAGAAATTTGTGTAGAAAGAAATTTGTGTTTGGTAACACAAATTAGATTTAGAAAGGAATTTGCTAATGCAAAAGCCTTTTGAAAATCTTCCAAAATTTTTCACCTTCTTCATTTCAATGAGATTCTCCACAAAAACTGCTAATCTTTGATTTTCTGAGCAGCAAACTGTTTTTCATGAAAAGACTTGAATTGCCATTTGTTCCTTTCATAGTACACAAAATTAGATTTAGAAAGGAATTTGCTAATGCAAATTGAAAAATTGAAAATCTTAAAAACAATTCTGCTTCATTTCAATGAGATTCTCACAAAACTGCTAATCTTTGATTCATGAGCAGAAACCTGTTTTTCAGTAAATTACTTGAATTGCGATTTGCTCCTTTCATGAAACAGCACAAATTAGGTTTAGAAAGGAATTTGCTAATGCAAAAGCATTTTGAAAATCTTCCAAAATTTTTCACCTTCATTTCAATGAGATATTTACAAAATTTCTAATCTTTGATTCATGACCATAAAAAAGTTTTTCATGAAAAGATTTGAATTGCCATGTATTCTGTAGGTCCTTTCATGGTAAAACACAAATTAGAGGTTAGAAAGAAATTTGCTAATGCAACAGCCTTTTGAAAAACCTCAAAATGTGTTCCCTTCTTCATTTCCATGAGATTCTCAAAAACTGCTAATCTTTGATTTCCTGAGCAGAAAACTGTTTTTCATGAAAAGACTTGAATTGCCATATCTTCCTTTCATAGTACAACACAAATTAGATTTAGAAAGGAATTTGCTAATGCAAATTGAAAAATTGAAAATCTTAAAAAAAATCTGCTTCATTTCAATGAGATTCTCACAAAACTGCTAATCTTTGATTCATGAGCAGAAACCTGTTTTTCATTAAATTACTTGAATTGCGATTTGCTCCTTTCATGAAACAGCACAAATTAGATTTAGAAAGGAATTTGCTAATGCAAAAGCATTTTGAAAATCTTCCAAAATTTTTCACCTTCATTTCAATGAGATATTTACAAAATTTCTAATCTTTGATTCATGAGCAGAAAACAGTTTTTCATTAAATGACTTGAATTGCTATTTGTTCGTTTTATGGTACCACAAACGTTAGAGTTTGGAAAAACTTCCAAAATTTTTCTCCTTCTTCATTTCAATGAGATTCTCACAAAACTGCTAATCTTTGATTCCTGAGCATAAAAAAGTTTTTCATGAAAAGACTTGAATTGCCATGTATTCTGTCAGTCCTTTCATGGTAAAACACAACTTAGAGTTAGAAAGAAATTTGCTAATGGAACAGCCTTTTGGAAAACGTCCACCATGTTTTTCCTTTTTCATTTAATAGAGTTTTTCAAGTAACTGCTAATCTTTGATTAATGAGCGAAAACCGTTTTTCATGAAAAGACTTGAATTGTGATTTGTTCCTTTCATGGTACAACACAAATTAGAGTTAGAAAGAAATTTGCTATTGCAACAGCCTTTTGAAAAATGTGTTTGCTTCTTCACTTCAATGAGATTGTCACAAAACTGCTAATCTTTGATTCATGAGCAGAAAACAGTTTTTCATTAAATGACTTTAATTGCTATTTGATCCTTTTATGGTACCACAAACGTTAGAATTGGATAGATCGAAATTTGCTAAGGCAACAGCCTTTTGAAAAACCTCCAAATCTTTTCCCTTCTTCATTTCAATGAGATTGTCACAAAATTTCTAATCTTTGATTCATGAGCAGAAAACAGTTTTTCATTAAATGACTTGAATTGCTATTTGATCGGTTTATGGTACCACAAACGTTAGAGTTAGAAAGAAATTTGCTAATGCAACAGCCTTTTGAAAAACCTCCAAATCTTTTCCCTTCTTCATTTCAATGAGATTCTCACAAAACTGCTAATCTTTGATGCATGAGCAGAAAACTGTTTTTCATTAAATTACTTGAATTGCGATTTGCTCCTTTCATGAAACAGCACAAATTAGATTTAGAAAGGAATTTGCTAATGCAAAAGCATTTTGAAAATCTTCCAAAATTTTTCACCTTCATTTCAATGAGATCTTTACAAAATTTCTAATCTTTGATTCATGAGCATAAAAAAGTTTTTCATCAAAAGATTTGAATTGCCATGTATTCTGTAGGTCCTTTCATGGTAAAACACAAATTAGAGTTAGAAAGAAATTTGCTTTGATTTCCTGAGCAGAAAACTGTTTTTCATGAAAAGACTTGAATTGCCATTTCTTCCTTTCATAGTACAACACAAATTAGATTTAGAAAGGAATTTGCTAATGCAAATTGAAAAATTGAAAATCTTAAAAAAAATCTGCTTCATTTCAATGAGATTCTCACAAAACTGCTAATCTTTGATTCATGAGCAGAAACCTGTTTTTCATTAAATTACTTGAATTGCGATTTGCTCCTTTCATGAAATAGCACAAATTAGATTTAGAAAGGAATTTGCTAATGCAAAAGCATTTTGAAAATCTTCCAAAATTTTTCACCTTCATTTCAATGAGATATTTACAAAATTTCTAATCTTTGATTCATGAGCAGAAAACAGTTTTTCATTAAATGACTTGAATTGCTATTTGATCGTTTTATGGTACCACAAACGTTAGAGTTAGAAAGAAATTTGTTGTGTAGAAAAAAATTTGTGTTTGGTAACACAAATTAGATTTAGAAAGGAATTTGCTAATGCAAAAGCCTTTTGAAAAACTTCCAAAATTTTTCACCTTCTTCATTTCAATGAGATTCTCACAAAACTGCTAATCTTTGATTTCCTGAGCAGAAAACTGTTTTTCATGAAAAGACTTGAATTGCCACTTCTTCCTTTCATAGTACAACACAAATTAGATTTAGACAGGAATTTGCTAATGCAAATTGAAAAATTGAAAATCTTAAAAAAAATTCTGCTTCATTTCAATGAGATTCTCACAAAACTGCTAATCTTTGATTCATGAGCAGAAAACTGTTTTTCATTAAATGACTAATTGCTATTTGTTCCTTTCATAGTACAACACAAATTAGATTTAGAAAGGAATTTGCTAATGCAAAAGCATTTTGAAAATCTTCCAAAATTTTTCACCTTCATTTCAATGAGATATTTACAAAATTTCTAATCTTTGATTCATGAGCAGAAAACAGTTTTTCATTAAATGACTTGAATTGCTATTTGATCGTTTTATGGTACCACAAACGTTAGAGTTAGAAAGAAATTTGTGTAGAAAGAAATTTGTGTTTGGTAACACAAATTAGATTTAGAAAGGAATTTGCTAATGAAAAAGCCTTTTGAAAATCTTCCAAAATTTTTCACCTTCTTCATTTCAATGAGATTCTCACAAAACTGCTAATCTTTGATTTTCTGAGCAGAAAACTGTTTTTCATGAAAAGACTTGAATTGCCATTTGTTCCTTTCATAGTACAACACAAATTAGATTTAGACAGGAATTTGCTAATGCAAATTGAAAAAATGAAAATCTTAAAAAAAATTCTGCTTCATTTCAATGAGATTCTCACAAAACTGCTAATCTTTGATTCATGAGCAGAAACCTGTTTTTCATTAAATTACTTGAATTGCGATTTGCTCCTTTCATGAAACAGCACAAATTAGATTTAGAAAGGAATTTGCTAATGCAAAAGCATTTTGAAAATCTTCCAAAATTTTTCACCTTCATTTCAATGAGATATTTACAAAATTTCTAATCTTTGATTCATGAGCAGAAAACAGTTTTTCATTAAATGACTTGAATTGCTATTTGATCGATTTTTGGGACTACAAACGTTAGAGTTAGAAAGAAATTTGTGTAGAAAGAAATTTGTGTTTGGTAACACAAATTAGATTTAGAAAGGAATTTGCTAATGCAAAAGCCTTTTGAAAATCTTCCAAAATTTTTCACCTTCTTCATTTCAATGAGATTCTCACAAAACTGCTAATCTTTGATTTTCTGAGCAGAAAACTGTTTTTCATGAAAAGACTTGAATTGCCATTTGTTCCTTTCATAGTACAACACAAATTAGATTTAGAAAGGAATTTGCTAATGCAAATTGAAAAATTGAAAATCTTAAAAAAAATTCTGCTTCATTTCAATGAGATTCTCACAAAACTGCTAATCTTTGATTCATGAGCAGAAACCTGTTTTTCATTAAATTACTTGAATTGCGATTTGCTCCTTTCATGAAACAGCACAAATTAGATTTAGAAAGGAATTTGCTAATGCAAAAGCATTTTGAAAATCTTCCAAAATTTTTCACCTTCATTTCAATGAGATATTTACAAAATTTCTAATCTTTGATTCATGAGCATAAAAAAGTTTTTCATGAAAAGATTTGAATTGCCATGTATTCTGTAGGTCCTTTCATGGTAAAACACAAATTAGAGTTAGAAAGAAATTTGCTAATGCAACAGCCTTTTGAAAAACCTCCAAAATGTGTTCCCTTCTTCATTTCCATGAGATTCTCACAAAACTGCTAATCTTTGATTTCCTGAGCAGAAAATTGTTTTTCATGAAAAGACTTGAATTGCCATTTCTTCCTTTCATAGTACAACACAAATTAGATTTAGAAAGGAATTTGCTAATGCAAATTGAAAATTTGAAAATCTTAAAAAAAAATCTGCTTCATTTCAATGAGATTCTCACAAAACTGCTAATCTTTGATTCATGAGCAGAAACCTGTTTTTCATTAAATTACTTGAATTGCGATTTGCTCCTTTCATGAATAGCACAAATTAGATTAGAAGAAAATTTGCTCATGCAAAAGCATTTTGAAAATCTTCCAAAATTTTTCACCTTCATTTCAATGAGATATTTACAAAATTTCTAATCTTTGATTCATGAGCAGAAAACAGTTTTTCATTAAATGACTTGAATTGCTATTTGATCGTTTTATGGTACCACAAACGTTAGAGTTAGAAAGAAATTTGTGTAGAAAGAAATTTGTGTTTGGTAACACAAATTAGATTTAGAAAGGAATTTGCTAATGCAAAAGCCTTTTGAAAAACTTCCAAAATTTTTCACCTTCTTCATTTCAATGAGATTCTCACAAAACTGCTAATCTTTGATTTCCTGAGCAGAAAACTGTTTTTCATGAAAAGACTTGAATTGCCACTTCTTCCTTTCATAGTACAACACAAATTAGATTTAGACAGGAATTTGCTAATGCAAATTGAAAAATTGAAAATCTTAAAAAAAATTCTGCTTCATTCCAATGAGATTGTCACAAAACTGCTAATCTTTGATTCATGAGCAGAAAACTGTTTTTCATGAAAAGACTTGAATTGCCATTTGTTCCTTTCATAGTACAACACAAATTAGATTTAGAAATGAATTTGCTAATGCAAATTGAAAAATTGAAAATCTTAAAAAAAATTCTGCTTCATCTCAATGAGATTCTCACAAAACTGCTAATCTTTGATGCCTGAGCAGGAAAAAGTTTTTCATGAAAAGACTTGAATTGCCATGTATTCTCTCGGTCCTTTCATGGTAAAACACAAATTAGAGTTAGAAAGAAATTTGCTAATGCAACAGCCTTTTGAAAAACTTCCAAAATGTGTTCCCTTCTTCATTCCAATGAGATTGTCACAAAACTGCTAATCTTTGATTCATGAGCAGAAAACAGTTTTTCATTAAATTACTTGAATTGCAATTTGCTCCTTTCATGAAACAACACAAAATAGATTTAGAAATGAATTTGCTAATGCAATTTGAAAAATTGAAAATCTTAAAAAAAATTCTGCTTCATTTCAATGAGATTCTCACAAAACTGCTAATCGTTGATTCATGAGCAGAAAACTGTTTTTCATTAAATTACTTGAATTGCGATTTGCTCCTTTCATGAAACAACACAAATTAGATTTAGAAAGGAATTTGCTAATGCAAAAGCCTTTTGAAAATCTTCCAAAATTTTTCTCCTTCTTTCAATGAGATTCTCACAAAACTGCTAATCTTTGAATCCTGAGCATAAAAAAGTTTTTCATGAAAAGACTTGAATTGCCATGTATTTTGACGGTCCTTTCATGGTAAAACACAAATTAGAGCTAGAAAGAAATTTGCTATTGCAACAGCCTTTTGGAAAACGTCCACCATGTTTTTCCTTATTCATTTTAAAGAGTTTTTCAAGTAACTGCTAATCTTTGATTAATGAGCGAAAACAGTTTTTCATGAAAAGACTTGCATTGCGATTTGTTCCTTTCATGGTACAACACAAATTAGAGTTTTCTGCTCATGAATCAAATATCAATATCATTGAAATGAAGCAGAATTTTTTTAAGATTTTCAAGTTTTCAACTTGCATTAGCAAGTTCCTTTCTAAATCTAATTTGTGTTGTACTATGAAAGGAACAAATGGCAATTCAAGTCTTTTCATGAAAAACAGTTTTCTGCTCATGATTTAAAGATTAGCAGTTTTGTGACAATCTCATTGAAATGAAGAAGGGAACACATTTTGGAAGTTTTTCAAAATGCTGTTGCATTAGCAAATTTCTTTCTAACTCTAACGTTTGTGGTACCATAAACTGATCAAATAGCAATTCAAGTCATTTAATGAAAAACTGTTTTCTGCTCATGAATCTAATTTGTGTTGTTTCATGAAAGGAGCAAATCGCAATTCAAGTAATTTAATGACAAACAGTTTTCTGCTCATGAATCAAAGATTAGCAGTTTTGTGACAATCTCATTGAAATGAAGCAGAATTTTTTTTAAGATTTTCAATTTTTCAATTTGCATTAGCAAATTCCTTTCTAAATCTAATTTGTGTTGTACTATGAAAGGAACAAATGGCAATTCAAGTCTTTTCATGAAAAACTGTTTTCTGCTCATGAATCAAAGATTAGCAGTTTTGTGACAATCTCATTGAAATGAAGAAGGAAACACATTTTTCAAAAGGCTGTTGCATTAGCAAATTTCTTTCTAACTCTAATTTGTGTTTTACCATGAAAGGACCTACAGAATACATGGCAATTCAAATCTTTTCATGAAAAACGTTTTTATGCTCATGAATCAAAGATTAGAAATTTTGTAAATATCTCATTGAAATGAAGGTGAAAAATTTTGGAAGATTTTCAAAATGCTTTTGCATTAGCAAATTCCTTTCTAAATCTAATTTGTGCTGTTTCATGAAAGGAGCAAATCGCAATTCAAGTAATTTAATGAAAAACAGGTTTCTGCTCATGAATCAAAGATTAGCAGTTTTGTGAGAATCTCATTGAAATGAGGCAGAATTTTTTTTTAAGATTTTCAATTTTTCAATTTGCATTAGCAAATTCCTTTCTAAATCTAATTTGTGTTGTACTATGAAAGGAAGAAATGGCAATTCAAGTCTTTTCATGAAAAACTGTTTTCTGCTCAGGAAATCAAAGATTAGCAGTTTTGTGAGAATCTCATGGAAATGAAGAAGGGAACACATTTTGGAGGTTTTTCAAAAGGCTGTTGCATTAGCAAATTTCTTTCTAACTCTAATTTGTGTTTTACCATGAAAGGACCTACAGAATACATGGCAATTCAAATCTTTTCATGAAAAACTTTTTTATGCTCATGAATCAAAGATTAGAAATTTTGTAAATATCTCATTGAAATGAAGGTGAAAAATTTTGGAAGATTTTCAAAATGCTTTTGCATTAGCAAATTCCTTTCTAAATCTAATTTGTGCTGTTTCATGAAAGGAGCAAATCGCAATTCAAGTAATTTAATGAAAAACAGGTTTCTGCTCATGAATCAAAGATTAGCAGTTTTGTGAGAATCTCATTGAAATGAAGCAGAATTTTTTTTAAGATTTTCAATTTTTCAATTTGCATTAGCAAATTCCTTTCTAAATCTAATTTGTGTTGTACTATGAAAGGAACAAATGGCAATTCAAGTCTTTTCATGAAAAACAGTTTTCTGCTCAGGAAATCAAAGATTAGCAGTTTTGTGAGAATCTCATGGAAATGAAGAAGGGAACACATTTTGGAGGTTTTTCAAAAGGCTGTTGCATTAGCAAATTTCTTTCTAACTCTAATTTGTGTTTTACCATGAAAGGACCTACAGAATACATGGCAATTCAAGTCATTTAATCAAAAACTGTTTTCTGCTCATGAATCAAAGATTAGAAATTTTGTAAATATCTCATTGAAATGAAGGTGAAAAATTTTGGAAGATTTTCAAAAGACTTTTGAATTAGCAAATTCCTTTTTAAATCTAATTTGTGTTGTTTCATGAAAGGAGCAAATCGCAATTCAAGTAATTTAATGAAAAACGGGTTTCTGCTCATGAATCAAAGATTAGCAGTTTTGTGACAATCTCATTGAAATGAAGCAGAATTTTTTTTAAGATTTTCAATTTTTCAATTTGCATTAGCAAATTCCTTTCTAAATCTAATTTGTGTTGTACTATGAAAGGAACAAATGGCAATTCAAGTCTTTTCATGAAAAACAGTTTTCTGCTCAGGAAATCAAAGATTAGCAGTTTTGTGAGAATCTCATTGAAATGAAGAAGGGAACACATTTTGGAAGTTTTTACAAATGCTGACGCGTTAGCAAATTTCTTTCTAACTCTAACGTTTGTGGTACCATAAAAGGATCAAATAGCAATTAAGGTCATTTAATGAAAAACAGTTTTCTGCTCATGAATCAAAGATTAGCAGTTTTGTGACAATCTCATTGAAATGAAGAAGGAAAAACATGGTGGACGTTTTCCAAAAGGCTGTTGCATTAGCAATTTCTTTCTAACTCTAATTTGTGTTTTACCATGAAAGGACCGACAGAATACATGGCAATTCAAGTCTTTTGATGAAAAACTTTTTTATGCTCAGGATTCAAAGATTAGCAGTTTTGTGAGAATCTCATTGAAATGAAGCAGAATTTTTTTTAAGATTTTCAATTTTTCAATTTGCATTAGCAAATTCCTTTCTAAATCTAATTTGTGTTGTACTATGAAAGGAACAAATGGCAATTCAAGTCTTTTCATGAAAAACAGTTTTCTGCTCATAAATCAAAGATTAGAAATTTTGTAAATATCTCATTGAAATGAAGGTGAAAAATTTTGGAAGATTTTCAAAAGGCTTTTGCATTAGCAAATTCCTTTCTAAATCTAATTTGTGTTGTTTCATGAAAGGAGCAAATCGCAATTCAAGTAATTTAATGAAAAACTGTTTTCTGCTCATGAATCAAAGATTAGCAGTTTTGTGACAATCTCATTGAAATGAAGAAGGGAACACATTTTGGAGGTTTTTCAAAATTTCAAAATTTAACTCTAATTTGTGTTTTACCATGAAAGGACCGACAGAATACATGGCAATTCAAGTCTTTTCATCATTCATAATTTACTAAGCATTCAATTGTTATAGAGTTTCAGAAGAAAACCTCTGGATTAAATATCCCTCGCTCACTAAAGGTTCAATTATTCACTTATCATTTCGTTTCGTTTTAAATTCTTTACAAAGAAAAATTCAATATTTCATGAATATCTTAAATTAAGATTAGGATCATTCTATAGGCATCCGACGCGCGTTTCACATGCGTGCTCCTCAGAATGCTAACTGATCCAGTGTATCGGGGTTTCAATACCCATTCAGAGCTTAAGTTTTTGTACAGTATATGATATGATATAATGTCAGAGATATTAAAACAATTGTGTGATGTGAGCACATGGTCGGAAGATATAGGGAAAAGTCTTTACAAATGAGTCTCTTCCAGTTGATTTAAATATAAGGATATATCTGAAGCCTTTTTTGCAATACAAAAGATTTATCAAGAACAGATTAAATCCTGGTGGAAATTAAAAGTTTGCAGACATATATACAGAAAAAATTGGTGCCTAGAGGACTAAGACCAGAGTACCTCCTCCCTAACAATTTTTTTTTGCTCGAAAACTAGCATTACATGAAGTTTTTGTTAAAAAAGATGAAAGACAAGCAAACAAATTGGGAATAACACCTGAGGATTTCCACATTTAAGAACGCTAATGGACCTTCTCGAAGAAAACGAGGAACCCTCAATGGAAATTAATAGGAAATTCAAAAATAAATCTAAATACACACCGTCTTTTTCTGAATTTTCGAGCATTGATATATTTGTAAAATTAGTGTCTGACGAAATCACTAAATTGGAAATAATACCTGGAAAAAAGAACAGAACCTATCCAGAGATGAACGTACAGCTTTGAGAGAATTAAAAAATAAAAGAGCATTGAGATAAAAAGCCTCAGATAAAGGGAAACATTGTAATAATGTCGAAATCTAATTATAAAGATATGTGTCTACGAATAATCAATGATTCAGGGTTATATTTTGTTAACTTTTAACCCTACTGACAAATATCTTCTTGAATTAGACAAATTATTACAAAAAGGAGTAATTGATATTACTGAAGAACTAAAGAAATCATTATTACCATTAAGACCCACAAACCAACACTCTATAGTCTACCAAAGGTACATAAATCTCTGATTAACCCACCAGGACGCCAATAATTGCAGGCAACAACTCTTTAACAGAAAAATTGAGTCAGTTTTTGATTATTATTTACACCCATTTGTGGAATAAATACCCTCCTATACAAGAGATACTCAAAATGCCCTTCAACATTTAGAGGATATAATTATTCCATCAAATACTACATTAGCAAGTTTCAATGTAGTATCATTATATAACAATATTCCACACGAGCAAGGGATAAAAGCATGTAGGCATTTTTTGAGTAAAAAATATAACGAAGCAATGACAAACTTCGTCATAGAATTACTTACCTATATCTTGACCCATAATTTTTTTCTTTTTGATGGAAAATATTATCTGCAAACAAGGGGCATGGTGATGGGAACATCCTGTGCCCCAAACTACGCAAACTTATATCTAGCCCTGTGGAAGAAACTGTAGTTTTTACTGAAAAAACAAAAAAATACACTGAAAATGTGTCTAAGTGGTTCAGATATATAGATTTTTCTGTTGTGGCATGGCTCTGAAGATCTTCTAAATGAATGGCTTGATGAATTAAATACTAACAATATTGGACTGACGCTAACATTGATTAATAGCAAAAAAAGATACAATTTTTGATCTAATGATAGAAATTGATAAAAACACTTTGCAAACAAAATTATATAGAAAAGAAACATCAACAAATAATTTGTTAAATTGGAGAGTTTCCATCCAGTCCCTTTAAAACTGGGAATACCAATAGGGCAATATTTAAGAGCCCGGAGAAATTGCAGTGATCTTAAAGATTTCAAAGAAGAAGCTAATCGACTTAGGGAAATGTTTCGCTCTAAGTGCTACCCTAATCGGTGTTTAAAAAGAGCTTACAAAAAAGCTCTTCTATCGATAGAAAACAACTACTTATTCCAAAGAAGAAAACATCAAGTGAAAAGCAAATAAGATTCATTGCAACTTTTGATAATGGATGGAATGAAATTAAAGAAATATGCCAGAAATACTGGACGATTTTACAAATGGATGAGAACATCTCCAAAGTAATATCTAACTCAGCATCTTTTACAGCAAGGAGATCTACAAATTTAAAAGATATATTAGTCCATAGCCATTTTTCTGCAAAGGAGTCAATAACACACTGGTTGATGGGGGGCGTGGCCAGCTCTGCATGGGAGCAGACGTGTCTCTGTGGAGCTCTCTGGGATTATCCTATAACGAGGTTTTTATGGTGTCTTTTTCTGCGGATCTGCCCAACATTGAAGACCCTGTGCGGCTGGCCATTGCGGGGATTGCCTTGGGGCCCGTTTTAGCCCCCCTCGCCGAGGCACAGCTGACTTTTCATTTTGTGGAAACCCTCCAGCATCGAACGGCCGTCGGCCATTTTGAGGCCTACCTTTTGAAGCCTGGCAGCCTCGCTCCTCGTCCCTCCTGGGACCTCCAGATCCCCTGATGACTTGTTGCGGTGTCCCCCTGCCATCAGAGGCGCATAATGTGGGGCTCCACGCGCCTACCAGTGGCATGGAGGCTCTGTTTTCGGCCCTCGAGGCATGTCTTGAGCGGTCGCCGGGTGGAGAGGAGCATCCGCTCGTTCCTGATTCATGGCGGCGACTGATGGTGATGCTGGGAGTCGGTCGGGTGACTGAGAGCCCAACAGATGAGGTACCGGGGGACACTCAACCTAGCGGTCATCTGGTGAACGGTACTGACAGACGGAGTGCTGGACCAGGAGGCATGGATTGTGGGCTGCGCCTGTCTTCTCCGTGTTTGATGGGAGCGTGGTCGACAGTCTGGCGCGTGACGACGGAGCTACCCTGACAGAGGAGGTGATGTCTGCGGGGGAGCCTTCCCCAGAAGCCGTGCTGAGGGCGCCGGCAGAGACTGTTGGGCCTGGTGCTGGTGAGAGGCAGCGTTGGCCAAGGTCTGGCAGTGCGGCCGCCGGGAAGGCCAAGGACTGGTTGCCCTTCTTGTCTGCCACGTGGGCTTGTATGCAGCGCGGATTTCGTTCTTCATATCCGGGTGCACTATGCTGACCAACCTGGCCTATATGCTGTGACCTTACCTGTGTTACAGCGAAGACCATTCAGAGACACTGGATGAGAATATTACCCCAGAAGCAGTTTCACCCTTTTGATTTTATTTTTCTTTTAAGCATATCTTTTGTGAGGACTTTTCACCTTATTACTTTTTTTTTTTGGGCCCTTTTGTGATATGTATGTCCCGGCTGGGGACATCCTAGCAGAGTCTTTATTCTCCTTTTACTTTGAGTAATTTTCTCTTTATTATTGTTACCCCCTCATTTTATTTTGATCGCTTGACACTTTTTTTTTTCTTTTTCTCTTTCTTTTCTGCGAAGACCCCCCCCCCCATATGTGTCTTCTTACCTGTTTTATGTCCTACATATGATGAGATGTTACCCTGTCTACCCTACTGCCCGGGCAGTTTCGAGACAATGGCTGACAACAGGTCCGCATTTTTTCCCCATTTAATTATTTGATGCCAAATTGATGTTCTCTCACTGTTGTTCTCCCCCTCCCCCCACTTAATTCAGAGACGCTTCAGACTTTATTTCATTTTTTTTTTTTTCCCGATGACATTCCCCCGGCAGGGGACATATATGAGACTTTTTGCTTTTATTATCTGAAGTATTTTTGATGTCTTTTTGTTATAACCCTCTCCCGTTTTTTGACATTTTGCTGATTTTCCATTTCTAACTATTGCGGAGTAATCGCTGTTTATCCTTTTATTCCATTTTCAAGCAGTCTTAAGATGATCTCTGTGATATATCTCTTATTTTCTCTATTCTTAACTTTTAAGTCTCTATATATTATTCCAAATTGACTAAGTATGGCCCTGTGCGGCCATTCTATTTACAGATGACTAGCTCTGGTCCTGCGAGGCCATTTTCTTTATGATTGTTTTGATGCCTGTTTCAAAATAAAAAAAACTTTAAATACAAAAAAAAAAACACACTGGTTGAAACCAAAACCAGGCATGCGCAAATGTGGACATTGTAAAGCATGTCCGTTTGTGGAAAATTCAGAATTCTTTAAAAGTACCATTACAGGAAAAATATTCCCGATAAAAGAAACAATTACTTGCAAAACCATGAAAGTAATATATCTAATCACTTGCGCCTGCAAGAAACAATATGTAGGGAAAACTTACCAGCAGTTCAAAAAGAGAATTTTACAACACATTATGCTTTATTAATATAACAGAAACTCCTATATCTAGACATGTGTTGGGCTAATCACAATGGGGACCCTAATGTCTGAGCGTTCAAGCATAGAGGCGATTACATTAGGACCAAGAAGAGGTGATTTTGATGTCACACTTAGAAGAAAAGAGTCCAGATGGATCTTTGTACTTAAAAACACAGTTCCTAGTGGCCTCAACGAGGAATTCAACTATACTCCTTTTTTGTGACCCTCTTTTAATAAACTGTACAAAAACTTTGATGAATAACTATATTAAAATGATTGCATATTAGTAAATACATATTTAGTAATTTAAAAGTCTAATATAAGAATCTAACATGCCGAATAATCACAAATGACAGATAGTAGCATGATTTGTTAACGAGTTTTAACTATTGTCTTGTAATAGTTAATAGAATAGATAAATTTTGTCTCTTATATATTAAGTACTATCGAGCATTAATCTAGAAACGGTTTTAAAAACATGAATAGATAAGAAACCATTCCAGTTTTAAAGTAAGAAAGGTGATTGGCGGTTATAAACACGTGTTCAAGTAAAAATGATTCTCCAAGAAACCTCTTTGGGTTTAGTAAACAATCTGATTGGAGAACTTGATCACGTGGCTAATTAATTGATCAAAGGAGGTCTTTAAAAACAACCCCGATACACTGGATCAGTTAGCATTCCTGAGGAGCACGCATGTGAAACGCGCGTCGATGCCTATAGAATGATCCTAATCTTAATTTAAGATATTCATGAAATATTGAATTTTTCTTTGTAAAGAATTTAAAACGAAATGATAAGTGAATAATTGAACCTTTAGTGAGGAGGGATATTTAATCCAGAGGTTTTCTTCTGAAACTCTATAACAATTGAATGCTTAGTAAATGATGAATGATTGAATTTCCTTTGCTGAAAACTCAAAACTTAAATGCTGTCGTGGGCGCTATGACTCCAGCTTAAATAAGATATAGCGCTATTTAGTAATTGTCCAAGCCCCAGGAAATTCATATTGCAATTATATGATTGGTGATTTTTGAATGAACATAACTTTAAGCCTGTGGTCCGATTAAGGCTATTAAATATCTCTGATGAATGATTGTAATTTCAAAATTGAAATACTAATGAAAGATTGGACTTCTTATGCCGAAAACTTTAAAAGCAATGCTAACTTGGGCATTATGATCTCAGCCTAAAGTGCGTTTTCATTTATGGTACCATCTTGCTGAATTGTCTGATAAATTTGTATTGAATTCATATGATTGGGGATCTTGACAAAAGATTTATAACTTCAAGCTCGAATATCTCTGTTCAATCAATGAAATTCTAAGAAATAATTGTTTTGACGCTGGATAATCATTGTTCGTCAATAAGTACCATCAATAAATTTTGCACAGTTAAGGTGGCAATTAAGGAATACTGGTGGTCATTTGGGCTGCAAAGGTTACTGATTATATCCGGCGGAATAATTATTGCATAAGAAATGTTTAGATAAACATCGGTCCTTTCTTCAAATAACACATTAATCATTGCACGCCTATGATTAACGATCTCCCAAGTATTTAGTAGCATTGACAAATAAATTGGGTCTGCTGGGGCTCACCAGGTCCCCAATAAGAGTTATGATCAAGGGCTCATTTCAATCATTGTTTAATTTATGTTGAACCTGAATCGGCAGCCTGGTTAAGTTAAACAGTTCATACAAGCTTTACAAGCAAAAATGTCTTTCATTTTGCTAATGTGCTTGGATTGAAAATATATTATCACAGTTTCAACTGTTAACTTTGATCATTAATTTAATGAGAATCACCTACTTGCATTTTGTGAATGTTATGAACAAGTGGTTTAAAATCAGCACCAGCGCAATTTAGAATCGGCTATTCAAGTGTGGTCTGTTTGAACTATTAATTTCTAAGTTAATGATTGACATCAATGTACATATCTCTTTGAACGTTCAGCATTATAACTAATTAAGCACTAAGGTTGCATATGTCAACATAGTGAGCTAAATTCAGTCCAACTGACTTGGCTATCGCGTTCAATAAGTGGTTAATCACAAAACATAACATGTAGAGGTGGCAGCGAATGTTCCAACCTCTAAATCCAATTAGTTCATTCTCACAGGATCACAGCAGGTTATCATATTGTCTGGTTTATAATTAGGAAGTTATGATTTAGCTTCTCTAAAGTGATCTCCGCAAGTTATCTAAAGGTCACCCTGTGAACCCATTTATGCTCCATTTAGAATTGAATGCCCCATAAATGTAGGAGCAATTTAAATGGATGTTACACAGGTTCTATCAAATCGTTATTAATTACAATTGTTATAATTACTTTTTGAGGTATTTCACCATCGAATCTAAAGTGATTATATTGACCTTGTATGTGGTTTTAAATTGTATTTTTGTCTTGAGTTGAGTTTATTTAACCTTCTGAAGGCTTTATGTTAAATGTTTAATAAAGTATTGATTTTTAAATGTAAATGTCCTAGCCAGTAACCTCTATGTTAGAGAGGTCCTTGTTCCTTTTTGTAGATGGTTCCAGTTTTTACACCCCAGACGGTAAGCCACACACTGGATATGCTATAACTACAGTCAGTGAGGTTGAGGAGAAAGGCTCTTTGAGCTCACACATGTCAGCACAGGAAGCTGAGTTGTGGGCACTGGCAAGGGCTTGTGAGATCCACAAGGAGCAGAGGGTTAACGTCTATACGGACTCTAGGTATGCTTTTGGGATAGCGCATGACTTTGGTCCAATCTGGAAAGCTAGAGGGTTTTTAACTAGTTCAGGGAAGCCGGTGAAACATGCGGAATTAATCAAGAGACTGTTCGTTGCCTTCCGCCTGCCACACGAAATAGCCATTTTGAAAGTGAAGGCACATACGGCTGACAGATCTCTGGAGGCCGACGGGAACGCCTTGGCAGATAGAGCTGCCAAGGAAGGTGCCCTGAGCCCCACTGTAGAGACCTTGATGCTGGCCGTCCCTTCTGATGTATCTCTGGAAGAGTTTAAGAAACTGCAGAGGCAGGCAGAGATGCAGGAGAAGAGGAGGTGGACAGCTTTGGGGGCTACACAAGGCCCAGATGACATCTGGGGTCTTGGCAACAAATGGTGTCTGCCAAGATCACTTTTTCCAATGATGGCCCATTCAAGTCATTACCCGAGGCACCAGTCAAAGATGGTTATGTGTGCACAGGTGGAAGAACACTGGATTGCTCCTGGGTTCACTACTGCAGCATCCAATTTTGCAGCCTCTTGCCTGGTCTGTGCTCTGCACAACCCTGGCAGAACTGTGAAACCACCAGAGCGGCATTCGCCCAAACCGGAATATCCCTTTCAGCGCATACAGATAGACTACATTACAATGCCAAGGAGTGGGCCGTACAAGCATGTCCTGGTCTGTGTGGATATGTTTTCAGGATGGCCGGAAGCATGGCCTGTTCGATGCACCAACGCCACTACCACAGCAAAAAAGATCCTGTCTGAGATAGTGTGTCGCTGGGGCCTGCCTGAAACGATCAAGTCGGATCGCGGCACTCACTTCACAGGTCAGATTTTTACAGAGGTATGTAAGGCTCTTCATGTCAACCAGGGATTACATACCCCGTATCATCCTCAAAGCAGTGGTAAGGTTGAACGTCTTAATGGGATCATTAAGAACAGGATCTCAAAAATCATGGCTGATACTCAAAAACATGGCCTGAATGTCTCGCTATAGCCCTTTATTCCATCAGGAATGCCCCCAGGAAGCCCCACGGGTTATCACCCTATGAAGCTTTGTTCGGTAGTCCTCCAAAGATGGGATTGTACTACCCTCAACAGCTGTCGTTTTTACATTCTCAGCTGATGGGGTATGTGCAGTCTCTGCAAAGGGAGCTCCAAAGAGTCCACCACCGGGTCCGAGAGTCCCTCCCGGACCCAAACTCAATAACCAGTGTTCATTCTATTCAACCAGGTGATTGGGTCGTGCTAAAGAAACACCAGAGGATGGAACTAGAGCCGAGATATCTTGGTCCATTCCAGGTGCAGCTGACGACGCCAACCTCTCTGAAGCTCGAAGGACGAGACAACTGGGTCCACGCCAGTCACTGCAAGAAGCTGTTCAACTACATCAAAGAATGAGAAGTGTCATTTTTGTTTACTTGTTTAGCTTAATTTATTTTAGCGAGGGAAATGCACCTAAGACTAACAAGGGACACAAGGAGACATTTGTAAAAGTAACTCTGGCTCCTGCCATTCGCTTGTTTAAATTCTTGTGCGGTGTTGTAGTGAGGGAGATCACCAAGAAACAACGACAGTAGAGCGTCCAAAGGGGGGGATTTACAAGGGTCAGGTCCACGCTGATGGGAGCAGGGCAGAAGCGGAGCTATAGCTAGTGAGGGTTGGAATCTTTTTTTTAAAGCTTTGGGAAGCTTCGGGGGGTTTCTTGTTTTCCATTGGATCCTGGCTAAAGGTAATGGGAGTATAAATACTTATGGCGTTTCTGTCTCTATTCCTTCTATATGCCGGAGTGAGATGTTCCTGATGTCTAATCGACCGAGTTACCGAAGCCCAAACAGATGAGACGCCCAGAGGACCAACCCATGGACCGGACACAGAGGATTTCAGAACCGACCGAGTTACCAGAGCCTGAACAGATGAGACGCTCAGAAGATCAACCCATGGACCGGACACAGAGGATTTCAGACCGACCAACAATCGACGCAACCCACCACCTCATGTCCTCCCTCTGAGTCACCTCCCCTAATGCAGATTCTACGTGTCAAGATCCACGTGTCAAGATTTGTTTTAAGATTTGGCAAAAAAAATCGGCGTGCCAAGATTTGTTTTTAGACTTGCTTTATGATCCACGTGTCAAGATTAGTTTTAAGACTTGCGTTAAGATTCTACGTGTCAAGATGGACTGTCTGTTGTTTTCTATCATCTGTTTGGTTTTTTTAAAATTCAGAACTTTACAAGAGGAACTGTTTCTTTCCAAGGAAGATCGAGATTCATCGAGGGACACTGGGGAGCAAATGACAAAGAGGAGGGACTGTTGTGGAAATTTTATTATGTGGACATTATATTCTAGGATGTGCGTAATAAGTTGTCATCTGTCTCCCTGTGTTGGATTTGAATGTGGTTTTAAATCCAAACCAGCGGCAAAACCGTCAGTATGAAAACCTTCTTTTGGGTTTAGACACATACCTGCATTTAAGACATTTTAAGACTTGTCTCAACACTGGTACCGTGTTGAGATAATAACTTTATTTGTCCCCGCAGATATGTCCATAACCCGTAGGAACACGTAGATTGATCTTCACTCAGATACTGATCACTCTGAGCAGTATCTGAATGGGGTCCATATTGACGAGTGACAAGTGACGGGGGATGGGGACAAACATGGCTGACGGGGATCATGGAGATGGCTCAGGGATGAGTCATCTCCAGGAGGCCGGTCTGTCATTCTGGTCTACGCCCCTGTCCTTTTGATATGTAAATGTAATTACTGGGCAACCTGGCTTTTCTGTTGTACAGCCAGGGGGCTATTGGGCGTGTGCGATTGTCTAAATAAATTAAACAATCCAGGAGCCACAGCTCACTTGGCCACAGGATTTTTAGCTTGAAGCAGCGTGTCTGTCTGATTCCAGTTGGGATAGAGAAGTACTTCGTTCTTATACAGAAA